>OMLM01018594.1:0-16126 GCA_900302695.1 Helostoma temminkii | reverse complement strand
GTGAAATCACGCAGTAATCAAGCTTTTTGGTTAACTGACCAAACTGGTGACAGAGTTGAGGGAGTCCGTTTTGTCTGCACCAAGGAGTAGAAAATTCTGACACCCAGCTTTTCAAAGCATCCAAGCAAGACTCCAGAGACTGGCCGATAATTATCTAGTGACTCTTGATCAAGATGTGGTTTCTTCAATAATGGTTTAACCAGAGCAGCTTTAAAGCTTGTGGGGAAGATGCCAGTTAAGAATAAGTTGACGATATTCAGCATGGAGGGTCCAAGGACTGGCCAAAGATCCTTGTACATTGCAGCCGAGAGAGGATCTAATGCGCAAGTTGTAGGTTTGGAAGCCATCACCAACTTAGATAGTGATTCAAATAAAATGGTCTCAAACTTCATTAAAACAGAGACTATCTGCTGTCCAACATAATGGTCAATTTGTTCCACTAGAGGAGACGATGAGAAGCTGATTTTAAGCCTGATATCATCTATTTTACTGCAGAAAAAGTCAAGAAAGTCTTGAGCTGTAAAGTGTGAGGAATTAAGAGAGGGTTTCTTTTGGGTGAGTTTAGCAACTGTGTCAAAAAGAAATCTTGGATTATGTTTATTGTTGTTAATTAATAGAGTAATAAGTAGCTTTTGCTCTAGACAAAGCGTGCCTGTAACTCAGCACAGAATCATGCCACTGAAGGTAAAAAGATTCAGACTTTGAAGTTCGCCATTTACGTTCCAGTCTCCTGCAGGTCTGTTTCAGAGCACGAGTTTCTGCAGTGAACCAGGGTGAGGAGCGCCTTAACCTCTTGGTTTTGGTGATGCAGCTGAATCCAGGAGACTGGATAAGACTGTATTCAAGTCACTGGTATAATTGTCAACCGAGTCTGATGATACAGTCAATGAAGGGAGTTGTTCTCTGAGAAAACTTAAAGATGCATGGTAAAGATGTCTGAATTTATAATCTGCGGACAAGCTAATGATGCTTCAAATCTGAAAAGATAGTGATCTGACATCACATAAATTACATATTTATATATTTGTCATATTAGAGATCACTATCCCTCGAGACAAAATCAAGTCAAGAGTGTTTCCATTGCAATGAGTTGGTTCATGCACAAACTGGATGAACCCAAAAGAATCCATAAGCGTTATTAAAGACTTACTCAGAGGATCTGAGGAATTATTCACATGAATATTAAAATCTCCCATGAAGACAATATCATCACAGTGAGTGATCAGATCTGAGGTGAATTCTTCAAATTCCTCTAAAAAATCTGAATAGGGGCCAGGTGGTCTGTATAATATCACAACATGGAAAGATCTGAGTCCATTACCTTGAAAGGGGTTTTAAAATCAGAGTTTCGAACGAGCTAAAGGTACAATCACACTTAGAGGTGAGATTGAAAATAGACTTATAAACCAAGACTACCCCACCACCTTGTTTAGTTGCACGAGCAACATGGACGTTAGTATACTCAGGTGGAGAGGCTTTATTAAGAGGAAGAAAGGTATTTGGTTTAAGCCATGTTTCTCATGTCCAACGCATGTAGGATCAAATCAGTTATCAGTAAGGATTTAGTGGAAAATGATCTAATGTTTATAAAGCCAAATTTCACTCTGCTGCGTTGTTCAGGGCTTACGTTGTTGTGGCAGTCTGAGGAGTTATTAAAAGAGAATGTATGAATCTGTTTTAGGCATCTTGAGTCAATAGAAAATTTTGATGGCCTATGCGTATGCCGTTTTAAATAGACAATAATTTCGATTTTGTTTGTGCTGTTACTGTTACTGTAAGCATGGGGGGTCTGTGTCGTGAGTGGTAGAGACTGGGGTATGAATGGAGGACTTGAGGCATGGAGGGTGTGTGTTGTGCCTTGTGCAGACTGAGGTGTGAATAGAAGATTTGGGGCATAAATGTTTGTGCTGTGGCTTGTAGGATTGTGCTGTAGGATTGTACCATTGAGCTTCTTTACTTCTTCTAAGTGTACAAGCTTCCTACGTTTGTTGCTTTGCCTGTTGTCTGGCCAAGTTCTCTGATTCAAATTGTGCCACTCATTGTTTATTTTCGGCCTCTGGAGTTCTGTTGCTTCCCTTTCTTGTTCCTCCAATACAGCCTCTATTCTCTTGACTGAGTGGATGCTAGAATGGGTAGAACCACATCTTGATCGATGAGACAGTGTTACTGATAAAGAACCTGTGGAATCCAAAATTGATTCAACATCTGGCCAATGTTCTTTGTCTTTACCTGCTTTATTCCCTTTAAGCTGTCTTCCTGCCTAAACTAATTATTATTATTATTAAGCAGCACCATCACTTAATAATTCCTTTCCTATTCTTGCACATCTCCACTTGTGATATATGATTTTATACCTACTTTGTATAGCTTTTAGTTTTTCTACTTGAAGCTCTCTTCCCTTTTCTATTAGGGTTTGCGTTCTTTCACTTCTTCGTAGTTTTTCTACTTCTGTTGTAGATTCAATGTCTGTAGCTTTAGCTTGAGCAGATAGTTTAACAGCTTTATGGCAGTTGTCAGTGCTTATGTCGGACATCTTGAGATAACTACGAGGGTTGTGGCTGCTGAACTTGAATTGTATACTGGCTATGTGTAAGTGAAAGTTACAGTTTAAATAGGTTGGGGCATTTATATAGTTGTGAGTTACTGTACAAATGTGTGTAAAGATCAAACAAGACAAACAAACGAACAACTGAAATTACGCAAATATGCAAGGATAAACTTTAAGCACAGTTGAAATGTGCTTAAAAAGGCATTAAATCACTTATCATTAACACAACAAACATCAGTATAGTACCCCTTTAAACTTCACTCAAGGTGCCCTTAAAACTTAGTTAATTCTCTTAACATTCAAAATTCCTTAGAAACTTGTAGTTTTTACTTATGATGTCACATTAATTTAACATTTACTAAAAAAGTGTTGACCTTTCCAGCATTAAGTATTAGACCAAGCTACCCTTTAAGTCTTGCCATAACCACAAACATTTGCACATTAAATTTAGCTCCCTAGTAAACACAGTATGTAAAATTAATAGAACTGAGTCCTTACTTGCAATTTCCAAGGTGAACCACTTTTCACACCACCTTAATAGTTGTGGTAAAGCTCTTACTAGTGTTAGCCTGAAAATGTACGCTTTTAACACAGTCTATTCACCGCGATGACTTTGTCGACTTTATTCTATGGGCTCTGCTTATCTCATGTGTTGGATCCTCCGCCATCATGGACTGCTCACCTGCAGTTTTGCTCCCTCTAAATCTCTGAGTAGTCTCGAGAGACACATTACTTCACATCTTACTCCCTTAACCATGTCAACCATGAGTTTAGTGTGCATTAAATCACATATATATATTTACATATATTTACATTTTAAATTAAACTCCATATTCATGTAACCATTTGAAACATAATAAATAAACAATCTGCACCATAAACTCCACACAGAATACTTAGAGCAGCACCTATTATTTATGAATTTAAATAAAGTACCTTAATTTTCAGGTGTTCAATAGTATAAAGAGAGAGAGACATAATTGTAAATATAACCATAATTTTCACTATCAGTATAAAAATCATTTACTGTCAATAATTCCATGAAGTCTGGAGCCCATGGACATGACCAGATTCTGAGTTCTGTCCTTAAAGACAAAGGAGGAACGCTTAAATAACCCTCTTAAAGTAAAGCTGAAAGTCTACATTTCAATCATATTTGAATGGTTTTATTTGAAATCCACTGTGGTATATAAAAGGTAAAATCATAACATAATACTCACTGCCCAAATACTTCTGGACCTCACTGTATGTCTGTGTTTCTTTCCTCTCACTGTGGATTTCTGTTTGTTTTGAATGTATTTATGTAGATCTATACTTTCATGTGAAAACAAGCCTGCTCTGTTTTTTATATACGTGTACAGCAGCAAAATGATATAATGACTATTTCACATCAGAAGCCGTTTATATTTTTATGTTCCATATTTCATGTGATATATTTGAGTAAAAGATAGAAGCTAAACCGATTTACAAATGTGAATTCTCACAGTCATAGAGGCGATCCCCAATAAAACAATCATTATTGTAGATTATTAGCTGAAGTGATTTGACTAAATGTTATTAAAGCGGGACCAAACACTAACAGAGCTTCTAGGACTTTCTGTTACAAACTCTTCTTTTTCCTGGCGAAGTGGAGTCAGTCTGGAAAAGTCACATTACGCAGTTACTTTACATGACTGAGTCATTCAAAGTTACTGTCTTCAGATAAATCCTGCTGCTGTTTAAGGAAAACAACAGATCGGTGTCCTGTCATGTTGATCAGATGACATGATCAGATCACATGCAGAATTTCATGTGGCATTTATTGGCGTTGTAAACCTGCTGCTTGTAGAGAATATCGACACAGCAGGTATTGATTTTATTTTATTGTGTAGATGTGATTTTTTTATACATATGATTAGATTAAAATGAATGTTTTCATTTTTGTGTGGAAATATCTGATGGTTGGTTGTGTTTGTGTTGTAGTGATAGCAGAGAAGTTTTATCACTGCTTCCTGCTGTCATAAAAGCACTGATTGTAAATAGGTGATAGATTGTGCTGTGAACCACTTCCTCTGTTTATATGGAACTCCAAAATGTTCAAAATTAAATAAATGAATAGGACATTATGAAATTAATAGGTGCTTGATTAAATACGGGAAAACATGTAATATGACAATGAACACATAATGTGGACTTAGACTTTACTCTGGGGAGCTGCATGTGTGAACATTAGAGTCAATCCACATGAACATCACACTGAGTTTTTCCTGCCAGCCCCTAAGTACAAAGTCAGTGTAATGTCTGTGTGAGCCTGGCTGTGTTCTCCAGGTATTCACAGTGAGAGTGGACGTTCACCTTTAGTAGGTCTGCTCTGCATAACACCATTAAATATAGGAAATATTTATGTCCTTTATGAAACTGAGGTTATAAACATTACGCATTGTGATGACCAAGGACACTAACGGAAGCCGAGTCTCGCTTAGCATGTAGCTATTTATCTACGGTCTGCAGACACAAATGAGAAGCTCCCAGTTGCTGCTTTAATCTTCCAGGAGTTGTATAGCCTGATGTGTAACAGTGGAAGTGTGAATCACTGTGCGGTCGCCTGTCTACATGTCTGTATGTCAGGTTAGTAACTTTATGTTCTATTCGTTTTTACATTAGCATCATGGCTAACAGCTAACGCTAACGTTAACCAAAGCAGACACTTCTTTGTTTAATGTAACATTTTATTTGTATCCAGTCTCAAACTTGGTCTTAGACCACAGCTATAATGTACCATAACCAGATGCTATACAGTCTTGTGGGGCTAGAAGAGACCTGATATGCTAATAGCATTATTAAAATACAACCTGGACATCTGTGTGTATAGTTCAGATTTTAGTTAAATAAACTTTGCAAACTTTGCAATGTCCATCTTACTTATATGCAGTGTCTCTCTATAATTAATGTTCTTTCAGTGTTACTGTTGTAATATACAGCATGTTTATGTATTTTCTGTCTTGATGTGTTTGGTACTCATATAGATGAGGACCTGACAAACCATTTCTGTAGATGAGCCAGGTCCCACACAGATTGCTGCTGTCTTTAAAGGTTTAGTTTGTCCAAAGGCCCCTGTGGATGTTCACAAAAATAGAATAGAAATTTCTTCACATTTTATAGTGTATTTGATAAACCATTCAATTAAAGCTGACAGTCTACACTTCTTGTTTCACTGTGGTGGCCAACAGAGCCAGAAAAATGAAAACTGTTGTATATTAGGTACCCCCAGTCTGAACAAAAAAGACAAATGTTACAATAACAGCCCTGTTATAAAAGCTCATCTTTAATTTTAGTTATGTGTAGTGTGAGGCAGTGTTGAAACCAGTAGTAATTAACTTAAGATATTTACATATAAATACAACTGTATGTCCTACATGAAGTATGCCACATTGTTGTTTACTGCATTCATTAAAAAAAGACAACATGAATGACTGTTCCTTATGTTATTGTAAAGGGTGGTTGACGTGGCATGTTTGCTGGGCTCTCTGGCTAAAACAACAGGTATAGTTTACTTAGTTTACTTTACTGCTCTCTGGAGATGTCCTTCATCAAGTCTCACTGGTCGTGACACACCTGAAATTGCATACTACTGCAACATTGTATTACAGCATTGTCATTACCATTATGCTCTCTTAACAAAGCAACCTATATGTGCCTTAAGTTCATATTTTGTCTTAGCACTATACTCAGTAGTGGATGTGGTGTAGTACTGGGCATGAAACCAATGTGCCACAAATCCTCCTTCATGGAGATGATCATGTTAAGTTTAGGTTTAGCTGTTTTACTTGCATCATACAGTGTTACATTAAATTCATAATCATCAGTTTTAGTTCGGTGAAACTGTTATCTGATTAACCAAGTGAGTAAAGCTGACAAATACATTAACAAGCATCATTAAACTAACAGCTGGAGTTAATAGGAATACAAAAAGTTTAAAAATAACACAGTCCTCTGTATGTGTGCTGGTTCTAACAGCATCATTTAATAATTTGGCAGTTAAAACAGTGATCTATAGGAATCATGTAGGCTTTGTTAACATCAATACAAACAAATGCACCAAACAAAAGTACTGATGGACTGGTTTCCTACACCTGGTCTCTTCTGTGAGGTCGCTGTCAAAATGCAGTTCATTCACCAAACAGCAGGACTCTCAGAGCTGTGTCTTCTGTTAGTCGTGCTGCTACATCGTGGGCCTGTCTTCATTAATGTGTGGAAGGATCATAGACACCATCAGTAATTCCTAAAGACAAAACATTACATTAAACAAAAAAAGTGTCTGTTAGCCATGATGCTAATATAAAACCACCTGACATACGGACATGTAGAAAGGCGACAGCAAAGTGATTCACATTTTCACGCCTTCATATCAGGCTGTACAACTTCTGGAAGTTCAAAGAAGCAGCAGGAACTTCTCGTTTGTGTCTGCAGACTGTAGATAAATAGCTACATGTAGCATGATGCTACGTTCATCTGTTTTCGTCATAGGTTAAAACTCCACCAATTTGTTGGGAGATAAAACATCACTGTCTTCTGCGAACTGAAGAAAGCTAATGAACTGAAGAAAGCTATCCCTCATGACCTCTGACCCAACACTTCTAGAAGTACCAGTCCAGTGAGCAGGTATCCAAGATAACTAATCTATGTTTAGGAATCAGCCAATAAGGGTACAGGTCCAGCCCACAGGCATTGATTGACAGATGAAGTCATTCAGCTCATTATGAAATAAAAAGGCCATTTGCAAAAATTTGGAGTTTGGAGAAATTACGTTTTGAAATTAAAAACAATGGCATTAAATAAAAAGGTCTCTGCAATAATTAATGTTATTGTGAAAAAAAATTACATGAAATAATATTTCACAATAAAAAGCAAAATTGTAAAGCATAATTCAAATTATTTTATAATTTCATTGTCATATTACATGTTTTCCCATATTTAATCAAGCACTTATTAATTTCATAATGTCCTATTCATTTATTTAATTTTGAACATTTTGGAGTTCCATATGTTTAACGACGACTCTTTCAGTCCTGCAGTAAACAGCTTCTCTGACATCTGGTTTGAACCAATTGTCCTCCCTGTCCAGAATATGAACATTGCTGTAATCTGTGGAGTTGCCCTTGTCTTTAAGGTGCAGATGGACTGCTGAGTCTTGTCCTGAGGAGTTGGCTCTCCTGTGTTGTGCCATGTGTTTGTGGAGCTGTTTTTTGGTCTCTCCTATGTACAGATCTGTACATTCCTCACTGCACTTACCTGCAGACACTACATTGCTCTGTGTGTGTCTGGGTGTTTTGTCCTTGGAGCGGACCAGTCTCTGTCTCATTGTATTGATGGGTTTGAAATGTACTTGGAGGTTGTATTTATTGAAGATCTCCCTGAGCTTTAAGACACTCCAGCAACATTCGAAGTGACAATGTTATTCTGTCTGTTGTTGTCGTTTTTTTCATCACGTCAGTTTCATAGTCGTTCACAAGTCAAAAGTGAAAATTCACGTCAAGGCCATCAAACAGCTCAGCAGCACTTCTAATATAGGACGACTACATCAATGACCAACTACACCACGGATGAATAAATTACTTGATGATTTATTAACTGTGTATTTATTGGTATGTGCAAGGAGGAAATTAGAGCTCTTATTGTAAAAAGAAGATCGCAGATCAAAGTGTGCAGTCAGAGCACATTCCACTGGGCCACGGACTGTCCACACAGAGGTTGCAAGTCAGACTGAAGGCAAGGTAGATAATTTGGAGGAGTGCAACATTACCCTCTACACAAAAGAGGCACTATCTGAATCTGAATTTTGATTTTGATGAGTGTTTTGGCTCAGCCATAATAGACACAGCATGCACATGGACTGTATGTGGACACAAATGGCTAGATGACTACATCACTCAGTTAACCCAAAATGAGATAAACAAATTAAGGAAGACAGAAACACTCAGCCATAGACCCTTTAGGTTTGGAGATGGAGATTTCTATCAGAAAGACCAAGATTCCAGCAAGAATTGGACAGAAGTGTAAGGTTGAAACAGAAGTTGTACCAGCAAACATTTCCCTGCTTTTAAGCAAAACTTTGTTGAAAAGAGCAGGAACTGGTGATGTTCAATCAACCCATGGAACTTGAATTTACCAGCTCAGGCCATTACTGTGTGAACATTATGGATAATGAAGCTAAACCTAAAGACACTCCTAAAGATAAGTATACATGGTCCACCACAGAAACTGTTCAGTGACAATAGAGGAGAGTTTAACAATGATGAGGTGAGAGACATGGCAGAGAACTTAAACAAAGAAATAACGTCAACAGCTGCATATAGCCCCTGAAGCAATGCACTTCTGCAGCAACACAATCAAACACTCATTGATATCATAAAGAAAGTGAAAGCAAGTAACAGTTGTGACTTGACCACTGCAATGGACTGGTCTCTTATGGCAAAGAACACCCTACAAAATGTCAATGGATACAGTTCTCATAAGTTAGTGTTTGAACAGAATCCCAACTTGCCCTCTGTGCTAATTGATAAGCCTCCAGCACTAGAGGGCACTACAAAAGGTGAATCAGAGGCAAGACATATTTCTGCTTTACATGCATCAAGAAAAGCTTTTGCTGAAGCAGAGTGCTCAGTTGCTGAAGCAACTACGCGATGCAGACGACAAATAAGAAACGGGTGACAAAGTGTACTACAAAAGAGTGGATTGTCCACAGTGGAGAGGACCAGGAACTGTCATTGGCCAGGATGGTGCTGTGGTGTTTGTTAGACATGGAGGGACCTGCATCAGGATACATCATCTTAGACTGAGAAAGGTGAATGCAGAAAATGAGGATCAATATACTATGCAGAGTGATTCAGATAGTCTGCTGACGATAACAAACAGCAAACAGAAGAGTCTGTTATCAACATGCAGCAGGAAGCGAGACAAATGGACGATACAGGGGTGACCACTGGAGTGCAGAATGAAGTGGAGCAGCAAACTAGTGAGACCCAAATTGGTACTAAGCGTGAAAACGCTGTTAACCTAAAAACAGGACAAGTTGTAAAATACAGAGATAGTGACAAGGGTACTGTTCATACAGCTAAAGTACTAGGACGTGCAGGAAAAGCTATAGGTAAATATAAGAACTGGTATAATCTATCATTTATTGAACCCACTGATGTTGCAGGAACTACAAAGTGAACTGACATGCTAAATGTAGAGAAGATAGAACCCACTGTTTCTCCTGCTGATTTCACAGATAGTGAAAATATATTAATAACAAAAGATGTAACATTTGACTTTGGAAAACAAGAAGAAATAAATAACTGGAGTTCTAACAATGTGTTTGAGCAAGTTAAAGATCAGGGACAGAAGTGCATTTCTACCAGATGGGTTTGTACACTAAAAGAAACTGTAAATGGTTTAGTACCAAAAGCTCGACTTGTGGCCAGGGGGTTTTGAGGAGTTAGATGTGTCGGAGCTAAAAAATGACTCATCTACATGTGCCTCAGAATCAATTCGGCTTCTTGTGGCAGTGGTTTGTCAAAAACGATGGACACTTTATTCTATGGATATAAAATCTGCATTTCTGCAAGGAATGGAACTGTCACGTGATCTTAACATCAGACCTCCCTCTGAGGCCAATTGTGAGGGAACCTTGTGGAAGCTCAAAAAATGTGTGTATGGTCTGGCTGACAAAGTGAAAGACATAATCCTGAAAGCTGGAGGAGTAATGTCACAAGGTGATCCAGGATTGTTCTTTTGGCCAGATCAGGAATGCAGTGTGATTGGGGTACTTGCTTGTCATGTAGATGACTTGATATGGGGAGACACTCAGAGTTTCTCCACAACAGTAATACCTCATCTCAGATCTATGTTTCAAGTTGGACAGGAGGAGCATAACAACTTCTGATATGTGGGAATAGACTTAGAGACTGTGGACAGCAAAGTGCAGATGCATCAGAAAAACTACATTCGGCATATGCAGCCCATACTAATGGATACTTCTGAAGCTGTCGAACAAGACTCACCTCTTTGTGAGGAGGAAAAGGATCAACTCAGGTCAAAGATAGGCCAAATTCTTTGGGTTGCAAGACAGAGTAGACCAGACGTCCTGTTTGTTGTCAGTAACTTGGCTTGATGTATTAAAAGCACAACTGTGCAAACTGTTCATGAGACAAACAGAATAGTGTGCAAACTCAAGTCAAAGAAGGTAGTTCTCAACTTCCAATAATAGTGCGCTGTTGATGCGCTGAATTCCACCAAGTCAGTGACAGAGAAAAGACCTCATTTGGAAATAAGCAGCATCAAAGAACTGATACAATCACAAAAGGTTGAGCAAGTGCTGTGGTACAACACAAAAGAACAACTGGCTGACTGTCTTACCAAAAAGGGGGCATCAGCTCTTCAGTTACTTAAGGCACTTGATGAAGGACAGTGGAGAATTGATTGAAGTGCATGAGGCACATTGAGGAGAACTCAATATAAATAGTCTGAAGCTTTTCATGTTTATTTTTGTAAGAGAAAATCTCTCTGACAATATACTGAGTAGTGACTTTTCTTTTAAGAAGAGATAGATAAGTTCTGTTTGCTAATATGCATTGTGCCTTTACAGTGTCTACATTATGTTGCATTAGCTAAACCTCTGTAAAAGTGTACATGTAATGTGCAAGGAGGAAATGAGAACTCTTATTGTGAAGAAACCAGATATGAGGAAGTTGTTGTTGTCGTTGTGAACATGGCCGTTGCCAATAAAGTACTTTCATGCAGTTGCAAATAAGTCTCTTTAATACAACAACACTCTGAACAGAGAGGAATTGATGATTTCGCTAAATGTATGCAAAGATTGTCTATTAAGATAAGAGCTCTCTCTCTGTAATACCTCTGTACAACTAGAGGGATCTAAATACTCTCAAAGCAGACAGCTTCTCCAGTAAAGTCATCAGCTGATGTCATTTTCATTTCATTGCAGATTTCTCCAATTTTCGTTCTTATATCTTCATTGCAGATCTCCGACCATATTTACAGTAATAACAGTAAGTGGTCGTTGGAAAAGCTGTGCCTGTTTAATCTTTTTAATGTTTAAATCTTGTACCATTCAATTATTGTTTCAAGCTTCTGCTATGCTGAAATCTACAGAATAGTTATTTCTACATTGCTTTTAATTATTTTTGATTTTATTAATATTTTCTAATTTTTTTTATTTGTTTTCTTTATTTGTTTTTTTTAATTTGTTTTATCCTCCAAGTTGCAGAAGGTGGGAAAAGTAAAACTTGCAAGTTCAGACAGAAAGTCAGATCAATCAGAAAGATTGCATGAGCTTTTATATCTAAATAGCTTATATAGGTTATTCAAGGTTTAATGCGCTTTTCTTGGAGTCAATGTGAGGTCCGGTTGTGTGTCTGCATGTGCTGGATTACCACCTTATGATAATATACACCCATCATAAACAGATCTAGAACATTTGGAATAAAAAAAAATGCAGTCACAAGATGAGCCTGATATTAGTAATAAAAAACAATCATATAAATTAATGATAATATCAGTAACCATGCTGAGGACCACAGGATGGTTGTTGTGACCCTTAGACACCTGGAATGACCCAGCAGGGTACTGTTGAAAAGAGGTTTGTATATTTAAATTTTGCTACTTTGTTTAAACACTAATGTTGTAATTATCAAAACACACCAAAATGTATTGTCTGTTTCAATATATATTTACCATTTGTAAAATATTGTTGTTAGACAATAAAGATAAATGTCTTTGTTAATGTTTTCATAGATGTCTCCCAACCAAAGTGGTCAAAGCCATGTGTTGCAGTAAAGGAGTCAACAAAGGTAACACTTCAGTTAACTAAATCAATATTTAAAAAGTTAGCCATCATATACAGTGTTAAGAGTTCAACTTAATTCAGTTGTTTATAATTAGACTAATACGTCTAATTAGTCTAATATTTTTAAACTTTCATCTGCAGACTGTACAGTTTACATGTTCATCAACCACTGAATTCAGCTGCAGCCGGGAACAACGGAGTAAGCCGGAGTGACTTATTTGAATGACACATTTCAGTGGAAAGAAGGGCCCTGTTGAGGAGATAGAGCAGAGAGGGACATCCCTCATTCGGAACTGCAGGTTTTCTTCAGGGTTCCTGAATCTAACAAAGGACAGTAAAATTTACCTGTAAGTAAATTAATTTAGAGTAGTCTGAAACCTTGAGGCAGAACATTACAGTTTACGTGTACACTAACATTCATTTCTCTGCGTCTAAGGAGGATGTTGTGTGTGGATGAAAAAGAAGTACAGCTTATAGTATAACAGTATTGTCTAATACTGTACAGTATAGATTAATACTAACTTTAAAGCTTCTTTTACCAACCAGCAAACATTCTGTATGAACACCTACTGCTTGATTTAGCATCATGTTTCTCTGCTCCTGTTCTGTCTCTGACTTTCATATTATATCTTTGACTGAAAGTAGAAGCAGTGAGGCAACTTATGGCAACTCATATGACAATTATTTTGTTAATGCAGGTCCAGAAAAATGGATGTGAGAAAATATTCTTTCCTGATTCTCTCCTCTTCTCTGTGGGGGAAGTTCACCTGTCTCTCCTTCTTACTCTGCCTGTTTTTCCTCCTCTGTCTTTCTTTCCTTTCCCCTTCACTCTCTCTTGCTCTCATTCTTCCTATGTACATGCTATGGATCCCTATTTTCACCCGTCCTTGGAACACCGTCATCTCTGTGGGATGAAAAGAGGAGAGGAAGACAAAGAGAGAAGGGGAGACAGGAAACGGAACAAAACAATAAAAGGTTAGAGGAAAAAATAGAAAGGACTGAAGTGGGGCAAAGAGGCAGAGCAGGTAGGGAGAGAAAGGGAAAATGAGATAGGGAGCGACGGAAAGGTTGAAAGAGTAAAAGGGAGACAGTAGAAGAAAAAGGGGTGGGCTTTCTTTACCTCATAAACCAATTTCAAAGTTGTCTGACAAATTCTTCACATTCTTAGGCTGGTTGCAACTGAAGAAATATTCAACTTGGCAGTTCAGGGTGTAGCTGAAGGACAGGACCTTCTTCTTTTCAGCAGCATTGGGACAGAGTTCACCATCCCAAGGGGACCGTGGAGAGGAGAACTGAAAGCCCTGTCATAACACCTTCCCCTTGAGGTTAAGGCGACTAATGAAGGGAAGGTCAAGATGGTCTGCCTCGTTGTGAAGAATGAATAAATGAAAGTGAAAATAAAATAGAAACGTATAATGTATTAACAGGCCTTGTCAGTTTTTATTTTTCCAGGTCCAGAGAGTTCAGAAGTGCAGTTCAGTTCAATTCAGTTCAGTTTCTTCCACCCTGCAGTTACTTTGGTTCAGGTAAGATCTGCTCCTGCTGACTGTCCAGGTCTGCAGAGCTGAGCTGCTCCAGGAAGCTAAGTTTAATTTACTCCAAAACCTGACCTATTAAAGGTCACAAGCAATACTTCTTTTCTATTTGACTTTTTGCTACATGATCATAAATTTGTCGAAATTCTCAGGCCACTATTATTTTAATTTAATTATCTTATTAAAAGCAGCACTTCAACACATTAAGTTTATTTCTGTTAAATAGTTCAAAATGTGTACAGAGCTGAATATCAAAGTGTCTAAATTATATATCAAATAAATATCACTTTAAACAATTTAATAAATACATTTTAATAAACAAACCCACTTAAGAACCTTTATCTTTTGTTCAGTGGGGTTCTGTACTGGCCTGCTAACAGCTAAGCAGCTAATTATCAAGTTAACAATTTCAGCTAGTGGGATTTAACAAATAATTAAGACAGCATTTTAGGCTTTGGTGAAAGGTTATAGTTTACCTCACTGTTGAATCAAGACTATGTTGAAATTCTGATTTAGTTCAGTTTAAGCTCCAAGTTGTCAGGCCATCAACAGGATTGGAGAGAGGTGGAGGAGTGGAGAGCGGTGGGTGGTCACCTTCCACAGAAATCGAGCAAGTAGACATCCTAAAACACATATTTTACATTCAGATAAATTAAATAAACTACAATGAAATGTACAGAAATTCATGTAAACACTGCATAAAATCCAGTCAGATAAAAAGTATCGTCTTCAGAAATATCTGTTAAATGCCTTCATACTCAATTATCCCTGGCCCTTGAGATGCACAACATAAAACTCTTTGATAGTGCTTATTAACAATAGATAACAATTGGTGTATCATTCGTTTATTTGTTTTTCGATTTAAAACGAGGAATCAAAAAACGGAAAAAATACTATTTTTTTCATTTTCCATTTCCAAACGAAAAAGGAAAAAATGGATAACAGATAACGATACGTTTTCCGATTTATGATTTTGAGCACAAATCAAAAATGGAAAAAAACAAATAACAATAGCTGTTTTTTTTTCTTATCTATTTGCTTAAAATAGGATATCGGGAAAAAAAACGTTATCCATTTTGTCATCTTGGTTTTGGAAACGGAAAACGAAAAAACAAGTGTTTTTTTTTTGTTGTTTTTTGATTTCTCGTTTTAAATCGAAAAACAAATGAACAAATGATACACGGATTGATAGCCATTATGTTTTGAATTTCTCTCTTTACTTTCATATTAAAGACCACATCTATGAAGATACATAATAATTGCTGTAAATGTGAAAATAAACTCTTTAACATCAGTGTATCTGTTGATTACGGTTGACTGTTTCATATTGCAGACTAACGACATATAACCATGACATGATTTTGTCTCTTTATTTTCTTAATGAAGAAAACATAAATAAAGACAACAAAACTGGCTGCAAATGTGCAGCTAAAACACAACACCATGGTACCTCTTGATTTTTGCTGTCTGGACAGTCTCTATCAGCCTTCACCTCAGACTGACTGGACTGTTCTGCGCTCATAGATCCTCCCATTGTCAACCTTCATTATAAACTTAAATAGTATAACAGTTATAATGTCTTTCTTATTATATGGGATGAATTTTGGGCTTGATGAAAGAGGTAATACCCAGTCTAAGTGGGGATAATAGTCATGCAATGGATAATATAATAAAAGGAGGAGATAGGTGAGTCCTCGCGGTAAATTCAAATCCCTGGCTATGCACGTCCCCCGCCTCCATTTGGCGTAGCCCCAGGCTATTTAATAAGCCGAAAACTCAAGTTCTGCAGTTCTGTAGTTCAACTTTGCTGAACCTCTTACTCTTTACTACTTTCCTTACTGTCTTTACGGCGCGACAAATTTTCCCAAGTTATTCTGAGCCGAGCTCCAACATTTTTTCTCAATAGTCATATTTTTATGAACTATTGTGGTTGAATCTCCCGAATTCAACCCTGTCGGCTCCACACAACACTTTTTCCGGCCCATTCAAGACGCAGCGCTTGTTTGGACACCAGCGGACCAGAACCGGCATCAACGCTATTCAAGCCTGCCCAGCTGACCAAGGCGCAGTTCCTAACCTGAGAACAAACGCCTCTGTGAGTCGGATCAGCTTAGCCTGAACTGGACGACGACCCTCTTTCTGGTATTTTGCCAAATACCCAAACTGAGGCGGCACTTCTGGTTCACCACAAGACTCGGTACCGACAGCAACTGTTTG
>OMLM01018592.1:0-15826 GCA_900302695.1 Helostoma temminkii | reverse complement strand
AAGTACTGTTCTCCTGGCAACCGCTAAACCCAGACTCGTCCATCAGATTGCCAGATGGAGAAGCGCGATTCGTCACTCCAGAGAACGCGTCTCCACTGGTCTAGAGTCCAGTGCTTTACACCACTGCATCCGACACTTTGCATTGCACTTGGTGATGTATGGCTTGGATGCAGCTGCTCGTCATGGAAACCCATTCCATAAAGCCCTCTGCGCACTGTTCTTGAGCTAATCTGAAGGCCACATGAAGTTTGGAGGTCTGTAGCGATTGACTCTGCAGAAAGTTGGCGACCTCTTCGCTCTGTGCGTCTCAGCATCCGCTGACCTGCTCCGTCAGTTTACGTGGCCTACCACTTCATGGCTGAGTTGCTGTCGTTCCCAAACGCTTCCATGTTCTTATAATACAGCTGACAGTTGACTGTGGAATATTTAGGAGCGAGGAAATTTCACGACTGGATTTGTTGCACAGGTGGCATCCTATCACAGTTCCACGCTGGAATTCACTGAGCTACTAAGAGCGACCCATTCTTTCACAAATGTTTGTAAAAACAGTCTGCATGCCTAGGTGCTTGATTTTATACACCTGTGGCCATGGAAGTGATTGGAACACCTGATTCCGATTATTTGGATGGGTGAGCGAATACTTTTGGCAATATAGTGTATCTTCTCTCTCCCATAGTTTTGCTTTTTCACCACAACCAGTCAAGGCAGATGGCCACCCACCAGGAACCTAAAGGTTCTGCTAGAGGTTTCTTAAAGGGAGTTTTTCCTCTCCCCTGTTGCCAGGTGGGAATTGTTGTGTTTTCTGGTATAAAATTTCCTCCTTCAGGATGGTTAAAGTTTGGCAGGTTTTCTTTATAAGTCCACATAGCTGTGTATATTTTTTTTACAGAATTAAACCTGAATAAGTAAAAACACAGACTTTTGAAAAATAAAAAAATTAAATGAAGTCCTTTTGAAGTCTCAGTAAGTCCCCACAGGTTTCTCACATGTGGTGAGAAACATTCAATTCAAAATGATAACAAAGGTGACAGTCCTAATGGCAGCCTACTCTTGGGCTGATGAAGCACTTTCATACTGTAAAAATAAAAAAGCTGTATGTGAACAGCTCTGTTTTTCAAGCGTGTCTGAAAAGGTGATATTTCAGTCTAGCACAATAAACAACTGAAGTGACAACACCTGTCCCATTCACAAAATGACTCATAAAAAAGTATTTACGTAGACACCTTGATGTCAGAGTACATGACGCTTTGTATTAAGGCATTAATACAGATCAATACTTCTTTTATGATGAGATGAAACCTAAACAGAAAGGGAGAAGCCATTAGGCCCATTAATTATCATGTTAACTGTAAGAAACAGCACATAAAGCACATTATTTTTGCTTCTTAAGATGTCCAGACTGTGTAGAAAACTGGTACAAAGTCTCACTCAGCACATTAGAGAGTGTGAAGAACGAACAGAACCGAATAGAATACGTGAAGATCAAGAAGTCTTTCTATTCTATATCTATTTTTGACAGTTCTCTTTGGGGCAGCAGACAAAATGTTCTTTTCATTATCATCATTTGCTTTTGAAAAATGGAAGGCTTACAATCTGCTAATGAAACAAACTGAATTGATGATGATAAATGTCTAAGTGACTGCTTCGTCGGATATAAGAGGATTTGGTGTAAAGGTCTTTTAAATGTTAAAGCCTGACAGTGATACCTGATAACCAGACTTCATTAACCACGATCTCTTTGTTTCTGACTCTAGCTACAGTAATTAGGTGATATAAGCTCTTCTGTTGGGGAGGGACATTATTTAGAGCCATGCATTCAATAATGACTGACATATAAGATAGAGAATAGAATAGAATAGAATAGAATAGAATAGAATAGAATAGACTTTATTGTTATTGCACAGCTCCAAGGCCGAGGATACATGCAGAAAAGGAGAGAGAGGGAGTCTTAAAGTCCCTTAGAGTCTTCCTTATTATTTAGTTGTATTGTAAGGTCTTAAACCTTACATTGTAAAGTGCCTTGAGATGACTTTTGTTGTGATTTGGCGCTATATAAATAAAGTTGAATTGAATTGAATTGAATTAAAAGTAGAGACGGTGTCAGCCTCAAAAACCTGAACAATTACTTCTAAGATTAGTTTTACTGCACCATACGTTTACCTCCTACTTAAGTAGTTTTGTGAAGAAACACTACTCTTACTCCGCTACATTGGACTACACTCAACTCGTTACTTTTTTATTCTACACATTAGATATTTTGCCAGAGAGATGCTGCCAGTGGACGTACTGCATGACTGTTTCACCAATAAGATGTGTCAACAACAATCACATGACTCCATTTCACCAATCAGGCATAGCTGTTCAGTTACATAACCACACACAAACTGGCAGCACAGCGACGCAAAATCTACCATTAGGAATGGT
The DNA here is from genome assembly GCA_900302695.1 of Helostoma temminkii. NCBI lineage: Eukaryota > Metazoa > Chordata > Actinopteri > Anabantiformes > Helostomatidae > Helostoma > Helostoma temminkii. Next base: position 13,402 of record OMLM01018592.1, on the reverse strand, counting down.
AGAGGCAACTGTCTCCAATGCTATAACTAGAGAGAATGAACACCCAGCTCCTATATACAAAGCATGTTTCCCTTACACACAGTGCAGAAGAACAGCTATATAATGCGTCCTCTGTGTCTGCAAAAACAAAAGGACATTACAGGATACAAAAACTTAACGGGCCTGCTGTGCCAGTTGGAGGGCAAGTGAATATACACTGCACAAAAAAACGAAGGGAACACATAATCATTCCAAGTCCAAGTCCATCACACTTCTGGGATATCAAGCAAGACAACCCCTATAAAGTAATGGTTCTGCAGGTGGTGGCCACAGACCATTTCCCTGTCCTCATACTTTCTCTGATTTTTGGTCACTTTAGCATTTTGCCAGTGCCCTCACCACTAGACGCAGCATGAGGCGGTGGCTGCAACCCACAGAAGTTGCTCAGGTAGTGCAGCTCATCCAGGATGGCACATCAATGAGCACTGTGGCAAGAAGGTTTGTTCTGTCTCCCAGCATGGTGTCCGCATGGAGGAGATACCAGGAGACAGGCCTGTACACCAGGAGACGTGGAGAGGGCCGCATGAGGACAACAGCCCAGCAGGACCGCTATTTGCTACTTTGTGCAAGCAGGAACAGGAGGAGCACTGCCAGAGCCCTACAGAATGACCTCCAGCAGCCACTAATGTGCATGTTTCTGCTCAAGCTGTCAGAAACAGACTCCATGAGAGTGGTATAAGGGTCCGACGTCCACAAGTGGGGCCTGTGCTCACAGCCCAACACTGTGCAGGCCGATTGGCATTTGCCAGAGAACACCAGGATTGGTAGATGCACCATTCACTGATGAGAGCAGGTTCACACTGAGCACATGTGACAGACATGACAGAGTCTGGAGACGCCATGGAGAACGTTCTGCTGCCTGCAACATCCTCCAGCATGACCAGTTTGTTGGTGGGTCAGTTTTGGTCTGGGAAGGCATTTCCTTGGAGGGCCGCACAGACCTCTATGTGCGAGCCAGAGGTGCCCTGACTGCTATTAGGTACCAGGATGAGATCCTCAGACCCATTGTAAGACCATATGCTGGTGCAGTGGGCCCTGGGTTCCTTCTGATGCATGACAATGCTAGGCCTCATGTGGCTGGAGTGTGTCAGCAGTTCCTGCATGATGAAGGCATTGATGCTATGGACTGGCCTGCCCGTTCCCCAGACCTGAATCCAATCATCCCTCTGGGACATCATGTCTTGTTCCATCCACCGACGCCACGTTGCACCACAGACTGTCCAGGAGTTGACAGATGCACTGATCCAGGTCTGGGAGGAAATCCCTCAGGAGAACATCCATCGTCTCATCAGGAGCATGCCCAGATGCTGTAGGCAGTGCATACAGGCATGTGGAGGCCACACACACTACTGAGCCTCATTTTGATTTGTCTTGAGGAATTTCCACAGAAGTTTGATCAGCCTGTGATCTGACTTTTCCATTTTTATTTTGAGTATGATTCTGAATCCAGACCTCCATGGGATAATGATTTTGATTTCCATTGATCATTCTTATGTTATTTTGTCTAAACTCTAAAATATAAAAGTATATAAATTCTGTTTATATACTATATAATTTTGTGAAGTTGGGTGTTACACATGGTAAAAAGCCCAAAGTTTTGAGGTGAACATGTGTTTTCATGTTGGTCCAGTCAGAGTCAATAAGTACGCCATCCTACCAACCCTCTCAGGTTAACGGCCACAGCTCACAGGTACCACTAGTACCTAGTAAACAGTTTTATCATGTCTCGCGGAAAGTCTGTTTTTGGATGACTGACCATTTCTTAATTAATTTATTTTCCCATTGACAAAACTATAAAACAATAGACAGAAACAATAGATATGGAAGCTGAAAACCAATATATCTGTGTGTTGTGGTATCGCTGTAGGGTGATAATAGGTGTAATCCACACCAGAGGTGGTGGGTAACTAAGTACATTTATTCAAGTACTGTACTTAAGTACAATTTTGAAGTATTTCATATTAGTTTTACTTTTACTCCACTAATTATATTATTTAGATTCTTATAAAAACTTACTATAGAATAATGTATCCTTTATGGATTAATGTTTTAATTAATGAATGTACAATTAAAATACACTTTGTGGTTAAAATCAGCTCCATCTTTACCCACTACTGTTTTTTCCCACAGTTTGTAGGTAACAACACATTTTTACCGTCATTTTTGCCTCTGACAGTTTGTTAAATAAATCTGCTCTTTATTTATATTTTCAACAGCATCAAATTCAACATTGTTTAAAATACACTGTTTGGGAGTACTTTTACTTTCATACTTTAAGTAGAATTTTGAGCTTGTACGGTATTTTGTATTTTTACTTTAGAGAAATTGAAGGATAGTTTTACTTGTAGTGAAGTATTTTTCTAGACAAATGTCTCTACTTGTACTTGTGTATAGAGTCTATGTACTTTTAAAGGCTCAGATCGTAACAACCACTGTTCTGAGCACAGTTCAGTCCACAGACTTTCACAGAATGGGAGAAGGGGGGTCTCAAAGAAACAGGATCTCAAACAAGCATCAATAATATTGCTACGTCCACTTTAAACAAAACAAAACAAAAGTCATTACCTGTGTTACTAGTTGCATTGTTGAAGCTCTGGGCATTGGTTATGGTAAACATGCAATCATTCATGTAAACTCTGAATCTAAAAATATTTATTTATTAAAGTCATCAGGGAAATAAGAAATCTGTTTTAGATTCTGATCTGCATCGAAGGATTAGACAGATGGCAGTGTTGCAGCAGGCACTTCACATTAACTAATAACTAATTAACCTGTCAGGTAAGAATACTAAAAGTAAATACTAAATCATGTACAATACTAAAAAATAATATAGACTGACAACAGACTGTAGCTACAACATGATCTGAGAGTCACTATTATAGATCCAGCTTGTTTAGTTAGTTTTAGTTCTCATGTGTTTTTCCACCTTGGTGGAAAGGCATCTCATTTTAGCATTTTCCTAATATTTTAGTTTTTATTCAGATTTATGTTTTTAAAAAACAAGTCAATTCTAAAAAGAGTTTTACGTTAGTGGATTAATGGATTGATGTTGGTCACAGATAAATGTAAAAGTATAATATTTAATTCTTTTATTCAACATAGGCACTTCAGATGGCCAGAGCTATGAAGTATAAGATGTTCTTTTAAAAATATTATTTCTCTGAGTTAACTTACAAAATGCTGTACAGCTGTGTATTATCCACTGGGATTAGAAGCAGGTTACACAGGTTTGTTGTCTTTCAGGAAATGCTGACAACGGTGAGGCACATATGATCCCTTCACTGCTGTCTCTGTCTATATGTTCAGGAACAGGATGTCCTCAGGCAGCAGGCCTGAAACTGCAGCACATGTGCTCATCTCAGACTGATTCAGTAAATCTACGGTGGCTACTGAGTGAAAACACACACTGCTGCGTGTAAAAATGACAGAACATCAGAACCACTGACGACAACAACTGGACCTAAACAGAGAGAAGGAAAAGACCGAGCCAAAATATGATGGGCTTTCCCATGTAACTACTTTATTTATTCAAAACTTCAGCACGCACCAACGAAAGCAGCTGGCAGAGACTCGGGGACCATTTCGATGTGAACAGGAGGAGCTGGATACCAAACCACTGCAATTACTGGACCACCTGGCCTACCTCCTGATCCGCAGCTACACATAAATGAAAAAAAGGCACCCTCAGTTATGTCACCTGAACTGTAAATTCATTTAAAAACTGAAAAGCTTCAAGATCAACTTCTTGTACACCTCTTGTACTTTACTTGTAATACTTGTTTGTACTCCAAACCCATTCAGAGGTGGACTTTGCTGATGGCAAGTCATCCAGTCCTGAAGCTGCAAATCATCCCCGGACCATCACACTACCACCACCATGGTTGACTGTTGATATGATGTTCTTTTTATCAAATGCTGTGTTGGTTTTACACCAGATGTAACGGGACACACACCTTTCAAAACTACTGTCTCAAGTCTTGGGGATAATCACATTTTTGCCCAGTTTCTTCATTGTTGAATCATGAACACTGACTTTAACGTGAGGCCTGCAGTTCTTTAGATGTTGTTCTGGGTTCTGTTATGACTTCCTGGATGAGTCATTTTGGCCAATCGCTCCTGGGAAGGTTCAGCACTGCTCCAAAATGTTTTCTTTTTTTGTGGAGAATGGTTCTCACTATGGTTCACTGGAGCCCCAAAACCGTAGAATTGGCTTTGGAACTTTACTTTGTTTCTCATCTGTTCTTGAATTTCTTTAGATCGCAACATGATGTGTTGCTTTTTAAGATCTTTTATTGTGCTTTAATTTGTCAGACAGCTTCTATTTAAGTGATTTCTTGATTTACCAGGTCTGGCAGTGATCAGGTCTGGGTGTGGCAAGTGAAATTGTATAATATTGTTGTATAATATTTGATGCACAAAAATGTTTTAATTACTTAATTACTTTAGACTTCTGATGTATCAAATGTATTACATCAAAAATCTCACATGTAGAAATAATTTCAGAAAGGGTCCAATACACACTCCAATAAAAAAAGGGGTGTTGTGGCTATTATTTGTTGGGCTGGGCTTTAAAGAGTTAATCATAGTTCATTCGTGATTTAGCAAGGTGTGGCAATTCGCTCTCAGGAATGCAGGGCTCTTGTCTGTCCCCAGGGTAAAAAAGAAGTCGGCTGGTGGCAGGGCCTTTTCTTACCATGCACCTCTGCTATAGAACAACCTCCCCATCGATATCAGACAGTCTCCCTCAGTAGAAGTTTTTAAATCTAAACTTAAAACACATCTATATGCCCTTACTTTTAATTAACATGATTTTACCTACTTCCGTTCCCGGAAGTGAGTTGGGCTCCAGTCTCAATCAGTTGATGTATTCAGCATCTATAGTGTAGCTCATGTAGTCCTGCTGATGAGTTCATTCACTTATTTCTCTGTTTCTTTCTCTTAACGCTCTGTTTTCTCTCTTCTTAGCACATAAGCAGACATGCTGTGTGTGTGTGTGTGTCTCTCTCTCTCTCTCTCTCTCTCTCTCTCTCTCTCTCTCTTTCTCTCCCTCCTGCAGGTATCATCGGCCCTGAAGCTATGTATTCTGGATGTTCAGTTGCTGGCCCATCCAACCTGCCTGCCTGTTGAATGTTGAGGTTGTTGTTTTTATTATTGGTTTTGTGATTTGCTGTCCTTTTCTCTCTTTCTCTCTTTCTCTCTTTCTTTCCACTCACCCCGACCGGTTGAGGCAGATGGCCTCCCACCTTGAGCCTGGTTCTGCTGGAGGTTTATTTCCTGTCTTACAAAAGGGAGTCTTTCCTCTCCACTGTTGCCTAGTGCTTGTTCAAGGTGGATTTGTTGGGTTTTCCTTTGTGGTATTGTAAGGTCTTAAACCTTACATTGTAAAGTGCCTTGAGATGACATTTGTTGTGATTTGGCGCTATATAAATAAAATTGAATTGAATTGAAAAATAAACAAATAATAAAATAAAACAATAAAAAAACATTTTCTGTATTTAGTGAGGAGTATATATGGATACATTTAATCAGTGCCTAAAGGCGCACTTAAACAAGGAGATCACTTCTCAAAGGCATTTCAGTGGAAGGGAGAGGGGCCTACATCCACATCCACTGTTCACAAATGTTTTTGATGTGTATTTAAACATAATATTATGATTAATCAGTCTGAGTTTATTTTATCAAGTGGATCATTCAAAAGTAAAGTATTTTTAGGGTCAAATTTTCTGTTTGTGCTTCTCTGTTGATGTGCAGTAGGACAAGAAAAAGAAAAAGATCAAGATTTAAACAGAACATTTTTCATTTTCATTTTTATCCTCAGGAATAGATTAGTTCTTCATGAGTAAAATCAGCTTTATGTGTAAATTAAGCTCCCCTTTAAATCCAGTGATAAACCATGATTGTTGTTTTTCTTTTTCTAAGTTGTGTGCAGTTAAGCTGTCGGTCAACAGGAGTCAGTACAACACCTACAATTGGTATCACAAAAGCGTCACATCATAACACATCATGATCTTTGACATATTTTGCGTGGGTGCTCACATAACACTTGCGTTGTTGTGACCGCCACATATCTAAGATCATAAAGACAAGTTATATAAGGTGAAAACACCACAGGGACAGGCTGAAGACGTGCGTTTGAAGTGTTCAAAGATATGTACTTGTGAGGTGTTTGTTCTCACCCCACAGAGTGGCAAGGTTGTAGCTGCCTGACTAACTGACTGATTAAAATCCTCCCTCTACCATTTGCTTGAGGACCTGAGTACCACAGTAGCAACATTTTACGTCCCTGAGTGCACAGCTCTGAATTACAAATGTAGGTTTTTTAATAAGATTTCACCCCTCCTGTCTAGCAGTTTCAGCTGCTAAATTTGTTAATAAATTTTACATTTTAATATTTTGATTTATGCACAGAGTAAAGGTTGAGTGTGCTGTTCAACAATGAAGTAGATTCTCTCACAAAATCAGACAGAATAAGACAAGATCACAGTCAACATTAAATACATAAATCAGAAATGCTCAAACTTCAGAGTGTCCCATACTGATAGCAGAGGGTAGAAAGGTGTTTGCATGAGTTGGTTCTGGCTAGTGGCTGCCTAAAGAGTGAACCTGTAGGCAGCATGAAACTCTGAGTGCAGGGGATGGGAGCTGTCATGTGTTTTCAGCTTCTGCAGCCGACTGACTAAAAAGAAAAAAACACTTGCTTGTTCCCGCTCTGGTCAAGCTCTCTTACATCGAGTACAAGTGGTTTTAACCCCCCCGCTCCACACCCACAGGATATGTATGTGGTTGGCTTTCTGCTGCTGTTTGTTTGTTCCTGTCGCTTCACAGTAACGCCTCTCTTCTCTCACTTCTCATTCTCATCTGTATTTTTATATTCATGTCCATAAACAGAGTAGATACCAAAAAACTAACTCACTCACTTATAACTTCATATAAACAAAAAAGTACTCATAGTACACATTTACATGACTAAATCAGCTGACTTGGAGCTGTCACAGCAGATATAGAGAAACGAGAAGGAGGAGCTTTATGACAAGGTTATTTCAGGGCCTTTATTTATTTATGTTTTAATTTCAAATCATAAATCGCAAGTTTATATACAGCATTTTTAGCTGAATATATAAAAATCTAAAAAACACAAGCACTTGTGATGCAACACGAGCCACTGAAAGACATTTTACACAGAAGTACAAAGGAAGTCTATTCAACCTCTAACTGACCTAAATATTCTTAATGCTAAAAGAACAGTGGAAAATAGATCTTGTATTAGCCACACAATGTACTTAAATCCTAGTGTAGTGCTCTGTCAGCCTGCTCAGTGTCTATGACCTATTTTAACAGTTCTGAGAAACAAAATGACTAGACAGTAGGAAACAAACCATCAGATGTCATGCAAATATTCACTACCGTTCTTGATGCTTTGTTCATGGTTCAATAAAAAATCACTGTCAGGATGTGCTATAAGGAGAGTGGCATTTACAGGAGTGAGACTGGATTAAAAATTCAAAATTGCAGAATTACTTGTATTATTATGTATTGACACATGCAACCAGTAATGAGCTGTCATTTCACAGAATCACCACCAAATGACAGCTTTCTGTATGTGTCACGATGGCAGATCTGCAGTAGCACTCACTAAGAAAAGATACTCTGGTTTTGTGTCCAGTAAGAAGGTAAAAAGGAAGCTATTATCATTACCTAAAGATATTGGGCATAATTATTATTATCTTAAAATGTGAAGAAATGTCTGCCAAGTAAAGCTCAGGCTGTGCTGAACTGAATATTTAGAAATGATGAGCAGACAATCTGTAAAGAGTTCTCCACCCACATGGTCCAAACTTAGCCCCAAATGACACTGAACTGACATTGAAAGCATGACACAGTATAGAGTGAGGATTAACAAGCAGAAGTATGTAACTGTCTAAAACTACAGTTTACATGTTTCAAAGTGCTTCCATTTTTTACCTCCTCAATAAATATTATTTATGCAACTAATTAAAACAACGTTAACTTTGTTTTTAGGTAGAATCTGTGGCGAGACACAGTAAACATCAAGTCGTCCTACAGTCACTTTGCACGACTCAGGAAGTATGGGTTTAAGTGAGAAGTGTGTTGGTCAGTTAAGCTCCGATGCTACCGTGTCAACAACTGTACTGCTTTTACCACAGTGTTTCTTTTTAAGCAGGTACGTACAGACCACAGAGATCAAGAGATAATATATCTGAGTCACACTCTGCAGCCTGCCTCTGCTGCATGAGCTGAGAGAACTCATGCTGAGGGAATTTGACAAAATCACTTTATTATTATTATTTTTAACGTGAGGGAATAGACCTGTTACATGTTGTTATTCTGTGTATTCTAGCCAGATACTGTTTAAAGGACAATATTGGTATTGGCTTCTGGATAATAGATGATGAGTCAGTCTCCTATTTTAAAATTATTAGTGATTAATTTGAATGACTCCACCTCTTTCACAGAGTACATCTGGAGTACATCTGGTGAGCACACACAGCGTGCGGTATATAAAGGATATTAAGCTTCCCTCCCCTTGCTCATACTGTGGGGGCTGTAGTCTGTAGTGTTGGTCTCCTTGCTGTTACAGAACTCCTACAGATTACTTCATTTAAACTAAAAAAGTTCTGATGATATCATGTGAACCTTTCTCAAGAAGCAGATATATTTAATACAGGCCCTTTTTTTACGCATGCCCCACAAACTGCTACCATATGTGCCGTGTTGTTCTGTTGTGCACCATGATACCACAGTGTTAGAATGACTCATCATTGTCCTGTTTCAGGCCTACGATCACAGGGTTTTCATAACGCATAGTGGAGGGGTGGGTGAGAGAATGGAGAGTAATGGTATTCAGAGTGTATGCAGTTTTGTGGTGGTTCTAGGCTAGATTACATATAATTCTAAACCCCACACAGTCAGTCACAGATATGTAATATTAGGATAACATTTTTAAAGCTCAGTAAAGTAAACTGCATGCACAATGTGAACCATCCACATAGTCATGATTCTCTTTGGAGACTTTGACTTATCACTTACTAGTGGATCTAACACGTCCTCTAACCATAAAAAACTACTGCACATATTAAAAAGGAAAAAGAACTAGTTGATTCAACATTTGTAAGCTATACTATTTAATTAGTATATAGCTAATGTGGCAGCACTGGCATTTAAGTGTCACTCAGACTGCAATGGAAAATGCTCAGCCAGAGGCTTAAAACAAATCAATATAACGTTATTAAATACAAAAAGGAAATATTTGAGCTCTAGGAATTCAAAATCACACCAAATTCACCATAACTAAAGTTTCCAACTAACTACAGCTCATATCCATTTTACTAAGATGCAACATGCCATGTGCTCTCATCAACACTAGCTTCTGCTGTCCGTTACTGCAATCACAGTGTATACATTCATGACACACTACAACACTTTTTTCAGTGTACAGCAGGAGAATGGTTACTGCAGTAGCAAAACATGATGCTTCTGTTTCAAATCTATAGTGAAGATAGCTTGAAAAGATTTTTTGTACTTGATCCTTATTAATATGTTGGTTGTGTGATTATATGTGTGTTTTTAAAAGAGGCAAAAAAGTATTAGGGGGTCCTAAAAACAAAGGTTACCCTTCTATCATATATCACTCCTGATGCTCTTCTCCACCCACTCCACCCTGCCTGTTTTCTCTTCAGTTGTCTACCACATTTACTTTACTTTGAACCGTTGACCTTAAGTATTTAAACTCCCACTTTCCCCACCTCTGCTCCTTGCAACTGCACCATTCCACCACCTTCTCTATCACTCACACACATATACTCTAGTCTTGCTCCTATTTACTTTCATTCCTCTTCTCTCCAGTGTGTGCCTCCATTTCTCCAGACTCATTCCAGGTTTTCACTACAAATCACAATGTCATCAGCAAACATCATTGTCCATGTAAACTCCTGTCTGATCTCATTCATCAACCTGTCCATCACCATTATGAATATAAAGGTGATGGAAGAGCTGTTCGTTGATGCAAACCCACCTCTACCTTGTACCAGACCATCATTACTACTGCACATCTCACCACTGTTATGTTGTCCTGTACTCACATACTTCTCTACAATTCCAGACTTTCTCATGCAGTACCACAGCTCCTCTTTTCTGTCATATGTTGTCTCTAAATCCAAGCTCCCTTGTTCTTGAAAATCATAACTAGTATACTACCTGTACTTGTCAGGAATCCTGTTATTGCACAAAATGTTATTAAACAATGTGGTTAACCAATTCACTGCCATCTCTTCTAAACATTTTCATGCCTTCACTGGTATGTCAACTGCCTTCATCTTTCATTACTAATCCCCCTCACCTCCTGATTTTTTCTTTCCTAGTGTATGTGAGTGTAAATGAGCTGCACTATTGGACATCAAATTTGTGGGATCCATTTGTGTTTTTCTATTTTTGTGGGCTTTGTGTACAGTCGTGTCTGGGAACTCCATGAACAGCCATGGTCCTATTGTTCACATGAGGGATCAGCTGTTAGCATTCAGAAACAGATGAAGAGGGGGGAACCAAGCCAGTGTTCTGTGCCATGCTATAAGGAGACGTTACAGACCAACTCTCCTGTCAATCGTCACAGGGAAGGTGAGATCTCTATCCAATAAAATGGTGTTTACAAGGTCATGGTTAACAATGCTAACACAGCATACAGCTGTGGCTTTGGACCGATTTTAGCTTACGCAAGCAAATGGAGACAGAGGAGGGCTGGTAGTAATTGTGAATAACAGACTTGCTGTAAGGACATTAAACTGTTAGCCGTTAGCATGAGACCGTTCCATCTGCCGAGGGAATCCTAAAATTTTATCGCGATAACTGCTTATATTGCCCCCTTAGCTTGTTGTGTTCTGCACTCCACTGTTCACAAACTGCAGACACAGGGTCCAAATGCCCTCCTCATTTACTCTGGAGATTTTAATTATGCTCCTCCATCCTCCACTCTGTCCACATTCACTAGAGACACTAAAACACTGGACTTATGTTATGCCAACGCCAAAGAAGCCTATACCCCTCCCGCCATAGGGAAGATCAGATCAAACTGGACAGATACCACAGATGCACTTAACAAGAAAGGACAGAGCAGACTCTTTTTACTGAGGAGACTAAGGTCTTTTGGAGTGAAGGAAGCGCTACTAAAGACCTTCTTTGACTGTGTCGGGGCCTCAGCCATTTTTTATGGAGTGGTCTGCACATGCAGCACCATCTCTACTGTAGACTGGATGAGAATGGAAAAATTTATCAAAGGGAGCAAAGACGATGGTAGCTAAGATAGAAGGATGGAAGCTGGAGAACGACTCCCATGCCTGGTATGGCATAGTGACATCTCTGAGCAGCTCCTTCAGTGACTAATTGTTACATAGCGATATTATAGGTCTTTTCTCCCTGGTCCTATCAGAGCTGCTCCCAGTGAATTAATACTCATTATAGTGCACACTGCTACTACTGACTCTAAAAATGTGAAATAACAATTTATGAACTTTGTTTAGTTGATTGTTTGACTGTATTTGCAATGTTTCTTTATATATGTGCTGCTGAAACATTAAAAATTTCCCTCACTGTGAGATGAATAAAGGTAAATCTTATACCCTTTTCCTTGCCACCTATATCTTAACTTTTCTCCATATCTCCTTGTAATCCTATTGCTATGCCAACATGTCCACTGTTCCCTTCATTCACCACTCTTTCTTCTTTTGGCAAATTCCCCACCATTTAATCTAACTCACTCCGGAAATGACATTAACATTCGCAGACAAATGTGCATGAAACATGAAATTATATATATTTAAATGGCACAATACTGTTTGGGGAATGACTGGAATTATGAGCTGTACATCCTGGAATCATTCATAAGATTGTTTTAAATTTGTTACATTCCTTGCCCTACATTTTTTTCTCTCTGTGACTTTCCCACACACTTATTTTTAATAGACTTAAAAGACACACACTTTATGACCCAACAAATTTTAATTTAAAAATCAGATAGGCACATTTAAATTTAGACAGAATGACAAGCTTTGACATTGACATGCATCAACTTTTTTACCTACTTTCTAAAATGGACTTGAGAGTATTTCCTCTAGATGTTATAGAAGACATGTCACACCTCCTGTCCTCCAGTGTTCAACTACAAAGATGTAACTAAAAGGACTCAATTGACCCGAATTTCAACTGTAGTCACCTGATCTGGCTGAACCTTTCTAAAAGAACAAATCACTAGTGTGACTCTGAAGCCAACAAGTCAGCTAAGCCAATCACAAACTGCCTTTATCTCCTATAAGAGTTGGGTGCGTTCGACAACACACAGGACAGAGACTGCAGAGCTTCAGAGATGAGGCTATTATGTGTGTTTCTTATGCTGCTCAGTGACGTCTGTGAGTATTTTACACATTATTTCACAGTTTCTGTGTGCATGGATACCATTTTAAAAGTATAAGTAATATCAATTTTATGCATTTCTATGCAGGTCGGTTTCCAACTGTTGCCGGGACCTCAAGTGTAATTCAGGACAGTGGGATCATCAGAGCTGTAGTTGGGCAGAAGATGACTCTGCGATGCTCTTGTAAAAGTCATGCAGTAACTTTTCTTTCTTGGTACCAGCAAAGCTTGGGAGACAAACCTAACATCATATCAACACGGATGAAGCACAGTACAGAAGCTGACATCTACCCTGCGTATAAAGAGAGGTTTAAAGTCTTTACACAAGATGGGAGCAATGATCTCATAATCGAAAATGTCCGTCTGACAGATTCAGCGACTTATTACTGTGGGATTTTAGAATTCAATGCAATTGAATTTGGACAAGGTGTTTTCCTCCATGTCAAAAAGTCACTGTCCAACATCCAAGCTGTTGTCCATCAGCCTGCTCTGGTGCCACATCGGCTGGGAGACTCTGTGAACTTGAGCTGTACAGTAAATGCTTCACGATGTTCAGGAGAGCAGAGCCTCTTCTGGTTCAGGCACAGTACATCTCTGCCTGCAATCATGTATCCCGGTGAAGAGCAGTGCACAAGTCTCTCAAATAAAAATCCTGACATGACAACCTGCACTTTAACTCTCGCAATAAAGCCAATGGGATTGTTTGACGCTGGGACGTACTACTGTGCTCTGGCCTCCTGTGGGGAGATTGTTTTTGGAAATGGAACAAGACTGAAGATCGTAGGTAGGTGATGAACTGCATATTAATTTTACTGGTTGTAAATGTAAAGCAATGTGATACATGCTTTCTCTTGCTTGTTAGGTGGTTCAGCTCACTTCCCTAACTTACTGGTGTACTGCCTCAGTGTGGCATTGGCAGTTTCCATTATTGTGCTTCTTGCTT
>OMLM01018590.1:0-25163 GCA_900302695.1 Helostoma temminkii | reverse complement strand
GATTACCAAGATCATTAGTGGCCACACAGTAATAAACTCCTCCATCTGTTGCATTAAAGCTGTAAAAGGCTCCTTCAGATACAGTCATGGCTCCATCTGTGCTGATCTTGAACCAGGTGAAGCTGCTGACAGGAGGCTTGGCTCTGCTGGAGCAGGTCAGGTTCACCCAGCTACCTGCTGACACCAAACCTGATGGACTGATGGAGGCTGAGGTGTCCTTGGGGGCATCTGAGGAAAATGGGACATTCACTTTGTTCATTCAAATCAGCTTCATGTGCTGACAGGATCCAATAACAAACTCTGGTTGTCTTACATGAAACACTGAGAGTCACTTGTGTCTCTGCTGTCTTGACGTCTTTTCCTTCATTCACAGGATATCTGGCAGAACAGCTGATGTTGTATCCATCATGTTTGTCTGACAGAGTGATGTTCTCCTGGATTTTAGTTGTAAAGGTTCCATCTGTGTTTTCCTCTATGTTGTTGTGAGGGTCTTGTTGGAGACTCCAGGTGAGGTTAGGAGGGGAGTGTGGACAGGGAGTGAAAGCTGAGCAGGTTATAGTGACAGACTCCTTCTCCTTCACATTTACTGTAGAGATTTCAATTCTGGGCCTTCGAGGAGAATCTGTGGTTTCAGATCACATTTTATATTTTATAATGTGTAGCAGTTATTAACATGTACAGACAGTTTCTATATTTTCAATAGATGATAAGTGTGAAAGAACAAAACATCACTATATAAGACCTGTGCTTGAACATACAGTCTCTCTGCAGTAGTGAACGTTCAGTCCGGACATTCATAATGAAAATGTGATTGCAGTCACACCTTCTATTAATAGCTCACAGTGAAAGCTCCTGTTTATGTGGAGCAGGCTGTGGTGTTCAGAGCTGCAGCCATAGCAGCTTAGCATCAGTAGGTACAATGTAAATATGAAGCTTGATTGTAGCCAAAGTATTAACTGTTTGCTCAGCTTTAAATTACAGGTCTAGGTTTAGAGTAACTGTATGTGGTGATGAAACCTGTTATAGAACCAAGTAGATTAATGATGGCTCCCACTGTGACCCAGCTTTATACCATTTATTTACATAACTACAGTCACTGAACTGTTTTCACATTTACCTGTGTAACTATTACTGTCAAAGGCCCATATTCAAACGTTCACTATTTGATTTCACAAGAAATAATAAGGTCATAGAATTTTGTGTTTAGGCTGAAACTGCAACAAGAATTTTAGTAACTAGAAACACTAAAACCATCTCACCTTTAACAGTTATCTGAAGAGGATTACAAGAAGCTGTCGCCTTGTACGGCCCGTTCTCTATTCTGAAGAAGTATGTGTCTGTGTAAGTTGTGATTAAATTATTAAACAGAGTGGTGCAGTTGTTCTGACTCAGGTTTCCAGTAATATTCATTGGATAGATGTTAACTGTCCCACTGCTGCTGTAGATCACATTGTTTGGATTACTGGCAAATCTGGAGTCATTTTTAATCCATAGTCCGAAGGTTTGTCTGCTGCTGTCAAAGTTATGGTTTCCCTTTGTGGCATTAAAGTTACATGGGATCATCAAACAGGATCCACTCAGTGCTTCCATCTTCTGTGGTGCAGTAATGAAGAGGACTGTTGTCTTAGAACACTGAGCCAAAGATCCTGTAAATCCAGAATCATGATTAACAAAACAAAGTTCAGCATATTTCCTGTTAACACCTATAAATCATATTTCACTTCACAGTCAGGACATGAACAGAAAATGTTTAGTCTTTTGTCTTTGGAGTTCACATTGTAAATAATTTGAATATTGTCAAATAAAAGGATCAGCTCACCTGAAACAAAGAGGACACTCAGAAACACACTGACCGTCTCCATATTCACATACAAACTTCTATGGATTAGCAAACATAAAAAAGAAGTTACTTTCCCTTGTGTTTAGCATTTCACAGTGTTTTAAAGCAACTTCTCTGTTTTAAATTCACACAAGAAACTTCCCAGAGACAACCAGACTTAAAGTATTATCAAGATCAACAGCTTCATAGTGACTGAGAAATATATTTAGTTAACGAAAGTCAAACTAAAAGTATCTGTCAGTGTGTAGTAGTAAGAAGCTGAGACGTGACAGCAGAAAGCACTGTTTCCTTACCAGATGTGATCACAGCTGAAAAATAAGAAAAAAAAGTAGAGTAAAATAAGTCAGTTTACAAGGACTCGTGTAACTTCTGTTATTGTCGTAGGACAAAAAGAGAAGCTCACTGTATTGGTTGCACAGCTACCGGACATTACATGACCCACTAGACTAGTACACTACACAGTACACACAGCTCTGCCCTCAGTGATCGCACCCTGTCAGTGAGGAAGTCACATATTATGACATCTTGAACTGACTAATCTCCTCCTGAACATTACATTAATGTTTGTGCTCAGCTCAGTCACAGCCTGTGGACTCGTCTCCTCCACAACAATAATAAATGAATTGATGGAAAGGTTCATAATAAATCTTCATCTATGCACAGAGAGACATCAGCTCTGTCCTGAACATAGTAATAATTAACAGGGATAACAAGGTGGCATGCAGAGATACTGACAAAAGATGTTTACGTTATGACATACAGCAGAAGCTGAGGTCTGTATTGTAATATGTATTAAAGAAATGATTAACCTTGGCTGTGATTTAAGGCGTGAGATTAGATTCTTTTATGAAGTTTTCATTTACTAAATGAATCTGCACTGTTAAAAGATTCCTCAGTGAAACTGGAGTCTCAGAGATTTTTGATTCTCACTTTTTTGTCTTCAAGCTGCTTCACTGTTCCCAATCTTCATTATTGTAACACAGAGTATTAATAATGAAATATGCACCAATATAATATATGTCGAAAAAATAATGACTGTGAGAAAGTCAGCTAAGCTTTTTCAGGGATTGTGGAAGTTTGGTTTTAACGCAGTCATGGCTTGTGTCTTTCCTGTTTGTTTTCAGTTTTCTCTGTTTTTAGTCACATTCTCACTTCCTCAAGAGCTTGCACTTCTTTGTATTCACCCACTTTGTGACTCATTTAATACAAAGTGAGTTTAAAAATATCTTTTATTTTAATCATTAACATCCTCCAGTAGCTGTGAATAAATATATGTTCAAACATAGCTGAAGGTACAGTAGCTAGCTTAGCTTTAGCACAGATATCAGCTGACCACCACCCACTCACACACTACAGTTTTTAAACATTCAGTTCTGGTCATTTCTTTGTTCCAACCCTCTCACACAAACCGAGACAAGGACTTGTTAAGTTCGCTTGTGACATCGAGCACCAAAATGGCATCAAAATGGCATCAAAATGGTCGCTGGACTCTGGGGGAACCTCGTCTCTCCTCTGACACGACCTCTTAAGGCGGCTGAAATACTAGACAAACCTATTAGTGGGATTTTTAGAAGGTGATTAATACATTTTTGATTTTACTGCAGCGAACAATGATTCAATCGTACGTTCAGTTTGTCAGAAAATAAAAAAACTGTGCTAATGAAGCTTTTAACACCTTTCTAGGTGAGAAAATGCTCAGCAGTTTAACTGTGTAGGGACTAGTTCCCTGTTCAGAGCTACAGGACACAGGCTATATATGATGTGCTGATGACAACTGATGATAACACACTTTAAATAATCTGCAGGATATGACTCTTTTTTTCCTTTTGACCCTTTTTGATCTGTTGGTTGAAAAAAGACACTTATTTCCAGATTTTAGTGACTTATTCTACATTAACAATGTAAAAATAAAAGCACATTTGTTATGACTTCTATTCGAATATAATCTCCGTGTTCTGTCAGTATTATGTGTTAAAAGGCTGCTTTTAATCCGAGGATGGTTTAGGTTTCAGATTGGGAAGTTGCTTGCTCTGGGTTTGTTCTTCTTTAAAATCCAGCTCTTCATCTGTTTGACTCTTCTTCTTCACAGTCTGACAATCAGCTGCATCCAGCTGCTAATGTGGTGGATAACAGGCGATAAAAACTAAGCAGATGTTAATGTGCTGCTTTGAGTTGGTTTAGTATCTGTTTAATCAGTTGCATATATGATTGATATTAATATAAAGGAGAAAGTCAGTATTCAGTTGGGTGAAATCCTTTCTGTTAACTTGTCCGTAGAGGGAGCGTTTGGTCTGTGCCTCAGAAGGTGGAGGTTTAATAGATCAGGCTGATTAGTGAGTGACTGAACCAGAGCAGAGACAGGAAGTTCTAATGCAAGCAGGGATCCGGGCTGGAGACTGTGACACAAAGTACAGAAATAAAAGTACAAATAATGTAAAATGTAATTCCGTTAACATAAATGTAGAAGTGGTAAAAATCTAAAACTGCAGATAGTAACTAGTAATAATTGATGTTAAAATATATGTAGTAGAGTAAAAGTAAAAGTAACATAAAAAGAAAATACTCCTGTAAAATACAAGTACATTAAAACTGTACCTCGTACAATACTGAAGTACAGTACTTGAGTAAAGGTACAGTTACTTATCACCTTTGAATAAATTTCACATTTATGAAGTTTCCATGTTTAAATGCAAACTAACAGAATTAAAGAAAGAAGTGGTTTCACTGGCAGGTTTACTGGTTTTGAACTCACCACCTGTTTCTTTATGGATGAAACTTTAAAGTAAAACATTTAAAACATTTATTTCAGTTTATTTTTAAGCACATTTAACAGAGCAAATGATGACCAATGTGCTGTACAACATTCAAATAAACATCAAGGGGACAGATAAGAGGAAGAGGAAGAGGAAGAGGAAGAGGAAGATCAACCAGATTTAAAAAGCCAAGACTTGATGGTCGTCCATGTTGGCGCAGCCATGGTGAGGAGAGGACTGTTCCACAGTTTGGATCCACAGTGTCCCCTGATAAATATATGAATATTACCCCACCACCATCAGGACCGTGAAGGCACCGCTGGACAGGACACCATAATATCTTTAGTTCTAAAAATCAGTGTCTGTAACCGTCTGTAAGCACGTTGAGATTAAAAACCAAAAGACTAAACACTAAATGTATAATTTAAAGTCTTTAAACATATTTATTATCATGCTGAAATAATATTCAAACAGTAATATGGAAACTACAACTAGAAGGTTTTTCCAACAAATGGCAGGTTATTTCTACCCTGTAAACAACCAAGATGTCGATCACATGTTGATGTGTATTAAAGCTAAAATTCTGTGTCTCATTATCTCATATAATTCAAATGTAAAGATCCAAAACTTCTGCTGCTTCAGAATCATGATTTAGAAATAACTGCATGTTAGCACTGTCTGGTTCTGTATTTCTATCACTTCTGACTTGTCTCGGTCTCGGTCACGGTTCCTCCTGCAGTTTCTGGATTTATTTCTTCTGGTATCATTTCACTGTTTTCTGTCATTTACAGCCGATGGTTGTTTTACATGATCTTTGCTATGGACTGATACGACTGTGATTAATCTTCATTCAATGAGAGATTTTAGTCACATTTGTGAAGTGATGCAGACGTAGATAATAAATGCTACATTTGTAAGATTTCAGTCTCATTTTCTTTGGATGATTTTGTGGAAAATGTTTGGTCGGATACCTCACAGCTGCATTGTTTTCCCTGGTATCACATTTCAAACTAGATAATGGATGCTGTTGGGTGTTTTGGATTTTGATCAGGACCTGGATTTATCAAGCATCTCAGAATCGGGACTACGACTCACAATAAAATTTAATTAAGACCACTCCATCCTGGGAGTTAAAGTTATTTATGAAGCCTACTGCTCTTACTCTGAGTGAGGAGGAAATTGTGCCTCTTCACTGTTCAACAGCTTTCAACTATAGTGATGTGTTGGTGTTTCTGACAGTTGAGGTTTGTAGTTTTAGACATCAGCACCACTTATCAATCTTTATGAGCATTTGCAAAAACATTTGTAAAGAACACAAAGCAGTTTTCTAATTCTGAACTGTCTGAATTGACTAACTTATTAACGTTTTCTCATCCAGTCCACACCAGCTCCCTCTAGTCACACACTGGGTAACACCACTAAATATAAAAGCCTGGTTGTGCCCTGGTCCACTGGAGGATCATGTAGTTTGAGACCACAACCGGTAAACAAAGAGCTTGTTAGAAACATCTCTCCTCCCACACGTCTCCTCCTACCTATGGGTGGAGATAGGAGTGATTTCCTAAGTTAAGAATGTTGGCAAATTGTTCTTACTCCTCAAAGCAGAACCAAAGCGTTGCCACAGAGTTTTTGGCAAGTGTGAAGTGATTTCCAATTCTGACACACTTGGTAACTGAAGGCTCCATGTCTCCAAAGTGACAGCTGGAGATTCCTGCATCAATTTCAAACAAATTTGAGCCACAATTAAATGAAAACTGTCTGCAGAAGTGGAGAAAAGATTTTTTCTGATTTTAGAGAAGCATAAAGTGTGTCTTCATCAAATGTGGATGGTATTTACACAATGAGATGAATAATTAATGTCCTTAGAACCTGAACATTAACCTGTTTGGTTCTGTAGTTACTGTTCAGGGCAGACAACTGCAGAAGGTGCACAGGTGTTTGCAGTAGTTGCAGTAAACAACTAGATTAGAGAAGCAAAAAGGATAAACTAGAGGGACACAAGCTGATTTATGAGAAGAGAAGCATTTTACATTCTCAGCCAGAATTTTAGGCTGAACAATTAAGAACTTCTTGTGACAGAAGCAGCAGCTTCACGAACATGATGTGAATTGTTCCACTCCATCAGCTTCCAGACATTTCCTCAAGCATCAATAGCTAAGACTCAGTGTGCAGTAACAGGACATCAAGGTTTGGCTCATTCTTGTCAAGTAAATACACTTTTTACACGTCAGAACAAACATGAACAAGGAAACAAACCAAAGGAAAAAAATCATCTGAACTTTAAAGTGATCCCAGTCCAACAATGACAGAAGGTTTCACTGATTTCACAGTTTTTCTTTGAGAACCTTCCTTCTTGTTTAAATTAGGAAAAAACATTATTCCTTTAAATACATTATTCACTCAGCACATGAACACAAATTTTTCCACCATTATTCCACAGTGCACCTGCCTTTAAAGACACAGCTCATCCTTCTATGTACACGACAGACTAGTACCTGTGCGTCAGCAGGAATCCAAACACAACAAAGCTATACGCAAACTGTCCATAGCATCAAACAACAAAATGTTTAAACGTGACGTTTCATGTCCTGCAGTTCCAGAGTTTCTCCATGAGAGGCACAATAACCAGAGACGCTCTGTAACACAGCAGGTTGCTCTTCTTGTGTGATTTAACAAGCTACAGTGATATGTTAAGTTTCTACTTGCTAACTAGGTGGGGTGGTCAAACGTGTGTCATAATAATGTAATAAATAGTTAATTAACAGTGTCATTAAACCAACCAAAAATCTTTGCAGCAACATGGAACTGTAGCACAGAGAGTAATGTCTGATGTACCATTTGGTTTTAGAAATAGCTGCAGAGCCTCCACTCCACCACCTGGGGGCGTCACTGTACTTCCTGATAACTGATTACTGTCCTCCTGCAGCGTTAATTATTACCAAGACTATGATTAAATGTAAATTACGAGAATAATTTTAGATTTTTTGCCAAGTCATGTGCATCTGTGCATTTTAGTGCACATTTAAACACGTCATCTTAATCCTTTTACATTTTGTTCAGATTTATTCAAACATTTTAAAATCAGTGATTAAATGAAATAGAAATAGAGATGAGAGGTGCAGAGGGAAGATAACGTCATCCATCATGTCACTAAAAAAATCGGAACCTTCCAGAAGTGTTTCTGTGGGTTTGGTTGAACAGCTGCCGTCTGTTTAGTTTTCACTAAGTTCCCAGTTCTCAGACAAGTTCATGGTTGGTGAGAAGAGTCCAGCTCTCTTCTCATTCTTTCTCAGTGCCACCGAACAACATTCAGTGTGCAGATTCAGTTCCAGTGTAGCTGCAGACTGAGCAGTGTTAGTGACATTAAAATAAACACCGTCAGCAGCCTGAATCAGAGGAGGCCACATTCTGTTTCCACAAAACCCCAGAGCTTCAGCTGGAAGCTTCTGAATGTTGCTGCCATCTAGCGTCCAGGAGTGTACACAGCACCCAGACCCAGGTACTCCAGGTTTTCTGCTGCTGGGAGGAAAACATCACTGCCAGATAAAGCAGTGGTGGTGGCAGCCTGGGGAAGAAAGTCTGCCTGGTAGTCTGGGTTATTAAGACTGTCAATGGCAGCCAGTGGAAGAGCGTGTTGGACAGTGTTCAGGTATTCTGGTCCAGGAAGTCGGCCAGAGGGCTTCAGGTTCACAGGTGGGGAAGTGCCCCATCCCAGGTTCAGGTCCTCGTAGTTGGGATTCAAAACCTCTGACTGCCTTCTGCTGTGATTGGTTTCTCTCACACTCTGGTTCATGTACTCTGATACAAAACAAGGAACGAAAAAGCTTTTATTACTTTTTGCTTTCTGTGTTTGTATTTTATATGATGTTTTCCTCTTAATTCAGTTTTTTATGTCTGATCTCCTTATTCAAAAGGTGCTATGCTGTCACTAATTAGTGTATAATCGTCAGAGAACTGTACCGTGGCCGGTGAAGTCTTCTTTATCCAGTGTGTTGTGAGTCGGATCAGTGATGTAACGTAAAACGATGCTGTTCTCTCTGACTGGATGGCCGTTCTGACATGAAAAAGAAGCAGTAAATTATATTTAAAAATACCAGATGCATGTGTTTAGTAGTAACACATGTAGACACATGTAGACAGTTAGAGTTAGAGAGGTTTTAAAGTTTCTGAATAGTTGAAGAACTGCTATCTATTTTATCAGGACTACATGTTTGCTCAGATTTGACTGACAGTGTGCAAACCGCTTCACAGCTGTCATCAGATCTGGTTGTGAGTGTTGCTAAATCTTAAAAACACAAACCCAGAAATCTCTTCAGGAAAATGGCTGAAACATGTAGGAAACAAGTACGATTCTGATAGAATAAGGTTTTGGGATGTTTAAAGACAGGAAGCCATCTGTAAGAAAAATGTGTGTGTGTGTGTGTGTGTGTGTGTACCGTGGCATTGCAGGGAGGGTTGTCATGGTTTCCCCGTCCTAGGTAGGGTAGCAGGTATTCTTCGGCATCAACCACATCATCCATGTCATCGGAGCTCAACAGGCGAGAATAAAACCTGCTGTCTGATGGACTGGGGAGTTCACCCTGAGAAATGAGTCAGGCCAGATGAGATTATGTCAGTGTGACATTTATGGGCAGAGAAAACATTTATCCTTTTAATTAAATTTTCATGTTTACGTAAAGTATGTGATTTTACATGATTTGATTTTATGTGATTATTTTATCTCATGTACTTCGTCAAAGCCCATTGTAACTAATTAAAAGGTCTATATCACAGTAAACACCAACAAGTGTTTCATATTTTTTGCGTACCTGTATAACCAGGTATCTGGATGGGTCTCTGGCCATTTTGCTGAACTCTGCTATCAGCTCTTTAAACCTGGGTCGACTGGATGGATCAATCATCCAACCTATGGACAGAGAAAGGAAATCATTGGCGTAAATATTCCTCAGCTGCTCTCCGAGCTGTCTGTAGAGGCAGGAGGGATCGCACACTGACTGCACCTGAATGGCCATAAAATGTAATAGTTCGCAGAAGCCCCTTTGGCATCAGTTTGGACAACGTTCTTAGACAAAGTTTCTCACACCTGGATTTGGGCAGTTTATCACATTGTTCCACTGTCAGATGTACTAGCTTTAGCTGTGAGCTACCATGTTCAGATCTTCAGGGGTTAAAGTCTGGGCCACTGAGGAACAGTCGCAGACTTCCAGAAAGTCTTGTGCTGAAACTGTCACACTGGTTTCCAGCTCTGTATGTGGCTTATCTTTCCATCAGCTCTGACCAGTACCACTGTCCCTGATGCTAATGATAGCATGAAATGTTATCACCATCCTTCACTGTAGCGAAGCTCTTAGCCAAGTGATGAGGAGTGCATATTTACTAGACATGCTGCCACAGCCCTTTAAATATTTCTTCTGCTAACTACATACAAGTGGGCCGATACCTGTCTGGTAATCACAGTGGCTTCTGTCTAGACTGGTGCGTTGCTACTAAGGAGGTTGCTCTTCCATTTCCACAGTTTTGTTCTATTTAACATCCACCACACACATGTGCACCATTTGGTGAAGACATCAAGACTCATCTTGATCAAGACTCATCAAGAATGAATACTACTGATTGTGCTAATCATTGAATTGTAATCACTTTCCAATCCTTCATGTTTAATCTAGCAATATGACATTATTCTTCTTACATTTGACCATGATCATGTAGACATCAATGGTGCAGATGGGGGGCTGAGGCAACCGGTCTCCTCTCTCCAGGACCAAGGCGATCTCAGTGGCAGGGATGCTGTCATACGGTTTGGAGCCAAATGTCATCAGCTCCCACACTGTAACACCTGCACACCAAAGACCACTGGCTGTTAAAAGTGACTCACTGCTGTGTGTCATTAAATTAACAAGTCCAAAAAGAGGTTTCTCTCCACAGGAGCAGTCTGAGTACAAGCAGAAGTTGAAAAACAGCTAATATACTAAAGCTATGACTCACTAATATAACAAACTGAGAAACGTTTCAACTTTAGCGATGATTCATTTAAATTCAGACCTAAAAAGGCAGAAAACAGCAAAAGTGTCTGTGCAGACATGTTAGGTGGTGGGATTATTCATACGCACACCAATGAAAGAGTAGAAGTGACTATACAGCTGCACAGCGTCTTTTTCCAGTTTTCGATGAGTTCACGTTGCTAAATTACAAGTACACTTACTTGATCTCTCTACATTAACAGAGCATCTCTCCTTCTACAGTAGCAGTAGAAGTGTGACAGCAGATTTTCTTACACTAAGGGCGAAGAGTCAGACTCACCGTAGCTCCAGACGTCACTCTGATGTGTGTAGGTCCACTGCAGGATCGACTCCAACGCCATCCACTTGATGGGAACCTGGGGAGGATGAACAACCATATAGTAATTAAAGTGACAACTAAAGACAGTAAGATGTTTCCATCCACCTGTTTAATGCACATTGTTCATTTTAAATGGGACCAGTAACCTTCTGTTCTGACCTCCAGTGTTTTCCACACGGTTTCCATCATTTGAGCTTTAGATGGTGTCTTTTAAAGACGTAACCTCATAGTGTCACTTCCGCTGCATTGTTTTAGTGACAGACCTCAGAATGAGCTGAAGTAAAACTGACAACTGGAAGTGATTTTGAACCATTTCATCTTTTAACAGAAACATATCATTAGAGGTCCTGGATGCGGTAAAGCAGAGGTAAAGACTTTCAGTCTAAGCGTCACAGTAACAATAAGATGCGCAGTACCTTTCCTCCGTCTGCGTGGTATTCCTTCTCGTTAGTTGTGAGGAGCTTGGCGAGGCCAAAGTCGGTGATCTTGACGTGGTTAGGGTTTTTCACCAGAACGTTCCTCGCTGCCAGGTCTCGATGCACCAGGTGACGCTCCTCCAGGTAGTTCATCCCCTTCATATGCAAACATATTTAGGTTTAAAAGGCATCTCATGACCAAAAACTGTCCTGTGAAGGTAACTGTGTTCCCATGTACACTGCATATGTGCATATGTAAGAAATGATGAATGATATTTTGTGCCTTTTAAAAATGTTTAAATGGCTGCTATAGCTTTATGTGACAGCCAAGCAGGTTTCAGGAAGAAAAACAGCTTAATATTGCAGATGTTCATCTAAGCCCTGACCTTGTTAGTGGTTTTCCCATCATTTAAACATCCAAATGAGACACTGAACAGATTAACACACCTCAACACACACGCTCACAGTTTCCCGCTGTGTTCTGGCTAATAAGCCTCAGCAGGCTTAAAACGAGCTGCAGACACACTCTGGATTGAGGCATGAGCTCATGCACACATGGGTTATTAGTTCAGGTTTGTGAACTGATGCATTTATCTTTACCTTGGCAATCTGGACACACCAGTTCAGCAGCCACTGGGCCCCGATATGCTCTTTGTGGTGTCGGACGTAGTCCAACAAGCAGCCGTACGGCATCAGCTGGGTCACCAGCTGGACCGAGGACGTCAGGCAGATTCCCAGGAGACGACACACATGAGGGTGATCCACGCTCGCCATCACATACGCCTCCTACATACGCACAGGTAAAATAGTGTCAAACACCCTGGAAATGACTGGAGTGTGGAGGCTGATTGACAGCAGGGTGTGTTAGATATTTTCTAAATGTAGTTATTTAAATTGGTGGTTATTTATCTGTGTATTTTAGTTTTTTAATTCATAAATTAATTTACAGTTAATCATTTGAACTGCATTCTTCCTACAGAAGTCACTTAATATAAATCAGTTTTTCATGTTTTGCTTTTGAAAGAATAAAGAGAGCAGGTTTTTGCATTAATATTCGCTTCTGCCTCTCCCTTTGTATGTGGAAGAAGAAAGAGTGGACGTGAACAGGAAGTAAGTGAAGGGGAAGGAGATGAAAAACAAGAAGACTCTTACATCCAGGATTTCTTGGTTGGCTTTAGGCGATGTGGCCTCTCTGAGAACTTTGATTGCTACTGGGATCTTTACATCTTCTCCTTCAGGGATCCACAGTCCCTGAACACACACACACACACACACACACAAACCAGCATCATCACCATGTTGGTTTCCTGGAAATATCCCTGCAGTGATTCTAGTAACAACAACAGAACATGTGGCCTCAGTGTACGATCCATCATTCTGACCTTGAACACGGTCCCAAAGGCGCCGGAGCCGAGCACCCTGATCTTCCTAAACTCTGTCTCCTTCAAAACCCTGAGCAGCGCCTGGTTCGGAGCTTCGCCGCTCGGAGTCAGCGGCTCCACCAGCTGCAACACGATAAACACAATAAGTGAATATATTATTATGGAGAAAGTATTTATTACCAAATAAATGTTTGGTCACACCAGCATGTCGTACCTCTTTCTCCTGCAGGAGGCGACGCACCGTCCTCTTCCTCTTTATCCGTCTTCGTCGAAGCAACACAAAGACGACCAGTGATATGATGACAGCCACTAAGAGCCCGCCCACCACTCCTGCCGCCATTGTGGAGTGTATAGGAGCACTGTGAGAGCACAGGAGGTGTGTTTGAAATTGTAAAATGTAAAGAAGATGTGGTAAAGAATTCCCAGACTCAGTAATTTTCAATCTAAATTAAATCTAAATAAATTCAATAATAAAATTAAAATTTTCTCTGCACAGAAAAACATCCTATAGTTCTACTGTCCAGCTGTAGTCCTCTGATTTATTTTTATTTGTCTCAGTATTAATGTGTATTCCTTGAAACATTAACAAAAGTTGGGTCAATTTTTATGCAAAGTCTATTCACATATACGATAATTTACCCTGTACATCCAGACAGTCCAGGACCTGAACACCTACAGACACAGAGACACAGATTCAAGCTGATTAATGTAATATACAGTCAGTCAGCTCGTCAGGATGACTGATCAGTGACGTGTCTCACCCCTGGGTGCAGTTCTGGTGGCAGGACTGGCACTGGTCTGTCCTGTCTGAGTATTTCCATATCAGCGTGTCACCGTCTCCTGGTACACCGTGCGGACACCGCGACACACAGTGAGGGCCATCTTTAAAGTGGGCGCACTTGGAACACTGGTCGGGACCCTGCATGTGGGGGATGGGTAAGGGTGGTCAAATTTGTTCAGGAGTTTATATGTCAACATGATGTGTCCAGATGTCTTTCATGTTTCAGTTATTAGGTTTTTGTTATTAATTGCTGCTGCTTTTGCATCCATGTCTCCTAACAGACTTTTTCTTAGTTCTCATAAATGCACAGTTTTGTTATTATTATATTCTGCCTTTATTATTATAAAGTAAAATATCTATTAAAAGTACAAGTAGCTGAGGAAGACATTGGACAATGTCACTTAAACAATCTTGAACCATTTGAAACAGCCCATTAGGATTAATACAGAAGAGCCATTCCCAGTATTAAGCCCAGCAGACAGCAGCTCCACTGACCGCTCCGTGGCAGGTTGGGGTCCCCTTCATCCGCTGACATTCTGAGTGACACTTCACACAGTTGTTGTTCACCTTGACCTCTCTGGGTTCACTGCAGAAAAGCACAGAAGCATCAGCAGCTGGGATGGAAATACAGAACTGTGACCAGTCATCAGTCAAATATCCTTATATAAAACCAGAATATGTGCATTTGTAGCAACTGCAGTTCTCAGTTAAGATATTCTAGGACATGGTTTCACCATTTTCAATCCTTCGACTGGACACATGAAACGTCTCGATGCTTTCCTCCAGGTATTATAAATCAGCTCCCTCCCACTATTACCTCTTGTTGCCAAAGTGCTCGAATCAGGGTGGAATTACAAACTGCTCTGCTGTGTTACTGTGTCACTGTCTCTTACCCCTGCAGCAGGTTACAGGAGGCCACACAGCGCCCCCCACGTTTGAAGTGTTTACAGGACACACACATGGTGGGACCTGGGCCCCAGCAGCCCTCATCTGTACACTCCGAGTCACAGGTTTTATTCTGTTGTTCTGTGTGCGTCAGAAAAACAGATTTTCTTACTTGTCAGCTGATGACTTTGCTAAGCACAGATATGAACTCAATACGCTTTCAGAAACTAACCGCAGACGACAGGAGGAGCATTGTTAATGATTCTGATGGCCTGATCGCTGGATCTGAACATGCGGGTCCACTGCTCCTGTTTGGTGTAGCAGAGCTGACTGTTGTCCTTCAGCATCACCTTCCCCGCACTCACCTCCTTCAGAGAGCGCAGGCCCAGCCAGCTCAGGTGGTTCGCTCTCACCACCGCAAAACTGTGTTGTCTGGAAAGAAAGATTTCACATGAGGGTGAGTTTATACATCTAATCTTCTCCACAGTTTATAGCTCTGTTAATCCCACTGACAGACCACACTAATCAGCCAGCGAGATGAACAAGTTTGACCCTTCACAAACACAATGACTATTGTTACATTACTTGTCAGAGCATGATTTTATAATAAACCACGGGATCAGTTGACACAGCACTGAGACTCACGAGTGTGTTGTTCTTCCTCTGATGATTTCCAGGTTCTCGAACACTGACAGGGAGGTTGTGTTCTCTGGCCAGGACTCGATCAGCAGAAAACCTGCAGAGTTCAGTAAGGTCAGCTATTCCTTGCATGAACAATTCTCAGGCACAAACGATTGAAGGGTACAGAAGAACTACTGATCTATGATTTGCTACCAACCACTGATTTCTTTCACCGTCCTGAAGTACTCCAACTTATTTGGGTCCATGGGTGGGATTTTATAGTGCGCATCCCTGGAGGAGACATTGAAAAAAGCCTAAGTGTTTCTATTGTAGATCACAGAACGAGAAGAACTTGGCTTAAACTGAGCTGTAGTTTCTCAGTGACTGAGAAGACTGATTTACTTATTGAACCCTTGCATAAAAATGAAAACAGTTCACCATGTATAGTGTGGACAATCCAAACCAATCAACAAACTCACACACCTATTTTCTAATGGTGTACATTTTTTATAGAAAGGCAGTGAGGTTATTCACCCAGTAAAGGAGGTTCTGAGGAGGGAGATGTCCCCATTGATTTTAGTGCAGCCCCTGAAGGATTCGATGTTGGAGGCATTGACTGCTATCGTGTTGGTCAGAGTACCGACACCGATTCCATCACAGGCTGAAGGAAAAACAGAAATCTGTCAGTTTATTCCTTAAGTATCAAATTCTCTCATTCCCTCTCTCTCTGAATGTCTCTACCTTTAGGACAGGGGCCGTCACACGCTTTGCAGCGCTGGACTCCGTTCTCTTCCACCTCGTACATTCCAGCACCGCATGTTCGTACACATGACCCGTCTGTCACCACATAGTTATCTACAAGCAAGCAGAAACAAGGCAGGATTTCATTCATTTCTATAAGCATCCTCAGTGGAGATGAGAAGTTCTAATAGTCACAGCTTCCTCTAGAGGATTGGCCTCCTTCTTAAATTAAACCAAAAAACAACCAGTTTTCTGAGCTTAAAAAGGGATGATGAATAATCTGAGTAATGTAAATCCAAAAGGTCCATCCTCAATTGACTGTTCTCAAAATACTTAAAGTAACTGGAATTGGGTTTGTTCAGTTTTCTTCTAATTGTACTGTCATGGACTTTATCATTTAACCTGCTCAGTGAGGCCTGTAGGCTCTGAGATGTAGCTCTCAGGTGTTTCTGTATTTCTCTGAGCACAGCACAGTTTAACCTAAGGGTGAGTGTGATGGGACGTCCACTTCTGGGATGAGCAGGTAGCTGTCTTGAATGCTTTCCACTTGTGAATCATCTTTCCCACTACAGAGTGTTAGGTTTAGCAGAACCCTAACCCGTCTGCTCTTATAAAAGTCTACACACCTGCTGATGATCAGTTAATTAGTGGCTGATGATTAGAAGCACCTGGCTGTAACTTAAATCTTATGGAAGCAGAACTTAGTATTGTCCGTTTTTGTTTTCCTTTTTGGCTTCATTTTTGTTAAATCACTAATGACACGATGAAAAAAAGCCATGTTGTTGTTCATCTATTTGCTATTTACTTTATTTAAGTTATGTTTAAAAAAATGTTTTATCGTTTATACACAAGAAATATTAAATTCAAAGAGGAGGTACTGACTTTGGGGATCACAAATTGTGACATGACAACGTTATTGTTTGAATTACAGGGTTGATCTAAAAAAAAATCCTTACGTGGACAGGCCTTGACACAGGTTGACCCGAATGTGAACTTGGCATTGGGGTTGTCGATCACCTGGTGCGTTTTCCGATCGTAGAGTTTGAGAGGAGGACAAACATCTTTACAGGTTCCATCATCATTAAAATCCCTGCAGGCCTGGAATCAAAACGGAATTTGTCATGTTTGCTTTTTGATTGATATAAAATATTTCCAGTTCTGTTGGACATTTTTAAACAATGTTTTTCAGAAGAAATAGTCAGAAACAAACAGACACTAACCAGACAGTCAGTGTCTCGCGGTCCAGTGCAGCCAGCAGCACAGTGCTCATTACAACAGTCACTGGGTCTTGGACCTCGACACCTTCTGCTGCACTGCTCTGCACACTGCAGCCTGGTGACTGGTAAAGACAGAAATAAACACTTCATTACACTTCTGTCAGTGCAGCTCATAGAAAGTAGTTTACGACTGTGTGAGTGTGTTTTACATGTCTGGCAGTGATTCGGTCCTGCTGCCCAGCACGATCCATTAACACAGCCCGGGTCACATTTCTCACCTGGATAAACACATTAACATTCAACAGATCACAACCACAGCTAAAATCAAATGTTTTCCTGTTTCTTCACTGTTACTCTACGTACATTTACGTGTGAAGTTATCCAGCTTGATGTGTACTGGGGGATTGCTGGCTTTGTCCAGGATGTCCCCCCACTGGATGGTGTCGGCGTTACACAGTAAGGGATTGTAACTGAGCTTTACTCCGCCTTTCAGAATCTCTGTGAGGAGATGATGATAGAGATGCAAAATAAATCATTTTATTATGTTTTAGCACCATAGAGTTCAAAGATCACTGAGTGGCAAGAGCATGTGTCAGCCACATTGTGTTGGAGTGCCAGTCACCATCACTGCATCTGACACAAGCAGTTATTATTCTAGTTTCCCTTTACAAAGAACATGTGAAGCTTCATTTGTTCCAGTGTCTTTACAGTAACAGTCAATAGTACAGGTGAGGTCATCTGTAGTTTCTTCAGTCCGAAATAGTGACCTGGATGAGAAGTGAAATGTTTTGACCTGACAAGAAATATATAAATACCATGACACAGCTTCCAGATATGCAAATCTAGTGTCTCTGGCAACACTCATGGCTGCATCACACTGCTCCCTCCTTGTGTTTTCCAGCCTTCAGTCTGTCGACTATAAAAAAATGCTAAAGAAAATCTCTAAATACGAAAACAAAAATGAACGAAACCTGATGCAGGTGTGAACAGTTTATTCATAAGTGTTTCCCAGGCAAAGGCTCAGGCTGCAGGAATCCTCTTGTGAATCGCAAAACACACAAAGTGAACATTTAAAGTCAAACACAAATATTAAGCTTGGCCAAGAAAACTCATCAAATGACATCATGCATTACCTGTCAAAACTGTGATTCATGTTTCTACACATCCTCCAGCACCTGGAGCCACTGTATGAATGTAAAGCTACGAAACAGCACAAGCATCTTCTTTGCACCGACGCAGAAAATCCCTTTACTGTTGGAGGTCACTGACACTGTCTGGATCCCTAAACATCATCAGCTGAAGCTTGTGTGGGTGCAGTCGATTTCCTGTTGCCCCGTAAAACCTGGTGTTGACTATAGACATTTAAATTGTGTGCCAGCTCCACCCAACCAGCCTCTGGCAACACAATAAGCAAGCCAACATCTTCATGCTAGTAAAGTGCTTGTAAAGTGAGCTGAAGCAGAAACAATGAGCAATAAACAGTGAAGTAAAAAGTGAGTAAAGTAACTGGTCTACAACCTGAACAATATTAAAGATCAACTCTTATCAGGTCCAGTAGTTTTATTAACTTAATCTTAAAGCTGTAATAACATTTCTAAATTTTTCAACCTTTTTGCACAGATTAGCTAAAACCTCAGCTGGGCTTCAGGAGTTGATTAATTCCAGTTCCTCCCCTGTTACCACAAACAGCCTGTGATCATTTGAGTTTTCCCAAACAGAGAGTCGGCCTCTTCTCTCAGTAGCCCCCCTTCAGTGTGTTTGTGTGGGTTTATTTGGAAAAGTGCTTTTCCATGAACTCCCCACTAGCTCTGAGTATTTGTTGGGAGCTTCACAGTTCAAGGTCTTTATGAACTAACCTTTGGATCCATGTATTTACTGGGAAAAACATCCGCAGGCCACTCTGAGCTGCTGCACAATAACCCAGAACACCAATTCTATTCTATTCATCAATCCATCCTTCATCCTAACCACAGACAGCCATTCACACTGACTTTCACACCTATGAGCAATTTAGAGTGATCAATTAACCTAAGTGCATGTTTTAGACTGTGGTAGCACCCAGAGAGAACCCACACAAGCCCAGAGACAACATGCAAACAGAAAGTCTCCTGGTCGACCACTGGATTTGAACCTAGGTCCTTCTAGCTGTGCATTACTAACCAACAAACCACTTCCATTCAATAAGTCACAACAAAAGCCATCGTAAGCACTTTACAATATGAGGTTTAGACACTAGGTACAGCACTCATATTGTTAAACTCTGTAAGTTCTTAAAGTTAAAGCAGAACCAGGCTCAGGGTGGGTGGCCATCTGCCTCGACCAGTGGGTCAACCACTCTCCAGCTCAGTCTCTCTCTCTGTGTATTGTGTGTATCGTGTGTATACCTGTTAGACTGCTGAGCTGCAGCTGTTTCAGCCCGCTGGTGTAGTTCAGTGTAGCAGATGAGTGATTCCTGTTGTAGTTCGACATCACCAGCAGAGAGTACTGGCCTTCGTAAAGGTTCTGGCCTCGGATCAGTCTCAGATTGACCAACGAGATGGTTGCAGCCTCGTTCATGGCGATCAGAACGTAGCCCCCGACTTCCTGGATGGACTGAAGAATGAAGGAGACGATAGATGATCTTAAGAACACAATCACTTCCTGTTCTTGTGTGTTATTTATGACAGTACATTTCATTGGTGCATCTTTTATTTTACCACATGGTCTGTAAATCTCAGTTTACTTAAATTACAACGATCTAGACTGTCAATGACATTATAACTTGAAGATTTTAGTATATTTTATGCTTTTTACACTGTTTCCTGAGCATGTAGAAGGAAGTAGGGACTGTTTTGATCTCCATGTGTTGATGTGATGAAGGGCACTCTGACCTCTGCTCAACCTTGTAAAAACCCAGATGATTCATTTCAAAATATCCATGTTTGCTTGTTTTTGTGTTCTCTGTTTGATTTTCTGAAAACAGAGATTCTAAAGGCATTTGACCATCACTTCATGGATGTCAGAGTGTCCTTAAGGCACATGGCAGCAGATAAGTCTTGAACTGCTAACCTCATGGTCAAAGGGGCGACTGCTTTGCCCACTGTGCCAACCTGCTGTAAAACCAGAGTAAAACCAGCATTTGGAACAGACCTGGAGAAAGGACAAGTCCTGGTGCTCCAGAGTGTAGGTGACTTCCAGGTTCTCCAGGACCACAGAGCAGTTGGAGTACATCCTCACCAGGTTGTCATAGTGGTTTTTACGAGTCCCCAGTAATGTCAGCTGGTTACTCATCCCCTGACAAACTGTTAAAGAGAGAGACAGAGAAGATTGAAGTGACCAGCTGCAGTTCATCCAATGGCCTCTAGATGGACTGTTTGCTCAGTAGCTCTGAGGGGGAAAATCTTCAACTTCTCATTTCAAAGTCATTGGTTTCAAGGATTTGAACATGTAAAGCGTTTCTGGGTTACACCTTAACACTGCACTTCAGTAATACTTCAAGTAAATGTGCTATTTTTGACTCATGGTATCTGCTTTCTGTAAAGCTGTGACTCAGTGGAGGAAGTTTCATGGAAACATCAGTCACATTTGTTCAACAGTCGTGTTTCCAGATACACTGTGATCATGTGGAGCAGAGTATTTAAAGAAACGCTGAGGGAGGAGCAGGAAGGTGCGAAGGCACAGCTATCACATCAACAACCTTTCATGAGTGTGGAATGAAATCCAACAGGTTAAGGTTGTTGCCTGCAGCAGGTTGTAGGGCAAAAAACTCAGTTTAGGATTAAAGACCAAAGAAAGACACCTTGACTTGAGATCACAGCAGGAGATGGGGTTGTTTTGTTTGCCAGACGCTTTAAAAAAGTTTTTTTCAAGTTACATCACAACGTATATAAAACCCCTGCAGTGGCATGACGTTCTGCAGTGGTTTCTCACCTGCCATGCAGGTTTTTAGTCCCTACCTGGTCTGATTCAGCAGAAAACACAATGCGTGACTTACAGCACGAATATGACAGATTTATGGACGACACGAGTCGAGAGGTTTGGTGTCAGAAATTAGGATGTAAAGTAGGAAAGCAATGAAAAGTAGTCAAACACGTCGATATTTCCCACGATGGCGAATATCGTGTCAGTAAATATTAGTTTAATAGTTCCACTAGTTTCTAATCACAAATGTTAATTACATAACTGGAGAGAGATGATGATTATTTAGCTATGGTAGCGGCTGCAGTCGTCCGCTCAGGCTGTGTGGCTCCAACAGCCTCAGGGCATCGACTGATAATACTGCATTTACAAGCACTCAACTAACTGGGGGTTGAGTTTATGTACTGTGACCTGACCACAGTATATGCAGGTCTGCTGCTGTGTAGTGACTTATAGACTCCTACAGGCCATGTTGTTATGGTTTCCAGCCAATACACTCTACTGTTTTCACAGCTCTCTTTGGTAGGAATCTAGGTTGGTAAATCCGGTTTGGCTAATCCCTTAGCACAATTACAGAGAGCAGGTTTACCTGTCTTCTTCACCTGCCAGTTAGGAAATCAGACTGTAACCAGGTTACAAGGCTGAAGTGGATGTAAACACACTGAATATTACGTGATGTTGTTGTTTGCTTAACAATTATGACTTAATTGGGGTGAAATTATAGTTGATGACTTTACAATCACATGTCATTTATAACATTAGATTCTTTTTGAATGCAGTGTTTCCTTTGAATGTTGCATTGTGGGTCCACTGTCCTTTTAGGGTTGAATATTATTGTATATTTTTCACCACACTCTCTGTGTGTCCATATACTGTAGCTTCTGTTTCCCGTCTGCTAAAGGAGTTTCTGAACGACATTCCTGACAAAACCAAGAGAAACGTTTCTCGGGGTCGACTGCAGAAACACACCGGGCACCAGAGTGATGGCAGCTCAGAGATACAGTCTGAGAACTTCCCTACCTAGACAAGTCATTAATTACAACCCCACTTTAATAAAGCTGGGACACAGAATTCAGTGATTTTCTCAGTGTAATCAATGTGATGTTTTCTATGTTCTATTGTGAATCAAACGTGGGTTATAAAGGCTGGAAAGTAAACACACTGTGTTCACTGTGGTGACCTACTAGTATTTGTATCAATGAAATCAAATGATCGTGTCCAAACACTGAAATAACACGTTTTAGTTCATAAACTGAGGATGACTCTGGTCTCAACTTGCTTCTCTTCTCTCTCTGGTGTCTCAGGCTGCATTCCTATTGGTCGGCTCCCTGCTGTGATGTCACAGTGTCAACACAGCTGTTCTCTGCCTCGCTGTGATTGGCTGAGGGCTTACTTTGGAGGCGGCACACTGGGCAGAGCCACCACATCTGCACACACAAAATTCCCATGAATTGCTTCATCACCTATTCACACTGTTTTTTCTTTTATTTTTCTAATAAAAATTAAGTCGCTGATAATCATATTAAGTAATGAGCTTTTTCTAATAGCGGCAGCATTACTGCTTCAGATTCATATATTTTAAGTTATCAAACTTTTTTCTCTATCCATCCGGCGTGCTCCCACTCATTCCTCCCTGTGGTCTCCTCTTCCCTTCCTTCCTCTCCCTTCCTCCTCTGTCATCAGTCCTCTCCCACTCATGTATTCCCCAAACCTTCCTTCCATACTCCATCCTTTCTACTCCTCCCCACGTCCCTCCATTCCTTTCTTCCTTCTATTCCTCCTGCAATCCCCAACTCATCCATCCTCTAACTCCTTCTCATCCTGTTAAACTCCAAAAACGGATCTTATATTTCCCACAATGCAACTTCCACACCTCCAGTCTAATGGAGACGTTCTGTTTTAAATGTTAGATGAGGATGTTATGGTAGCTGTAATTTTTACATGCTACTGCTCCAAACCTTGAACTCATCATGTGTTTAGAGAAGGTTTGTTTGTGCATCTTGTTTATATATGGATCTTTCTTCGCTCACTACAGTTCTAACTTTGTGAATGAAGCACAGTCACTGACAGCAGTTTTAGAGGTGTTTCTCCACCCATGCCAGAACACTTTGTTTGGTCATGTTCCGTGAAAATCCGGGATGCTTTGTGCTTTTCACTATTAAGCCCCATGAGGAAATCCAGCACATACTTCCATTTTCTCAGGTGTTGGGGCAACTTGGGATTCAGTGTCTTGCCAAAGAATGTGACGTGAACAGGAGGAGCTGGGGATCAAAGCACCACCCATGAAATAGAGTTTATAGAGAACTTGTGATAATTCCTCAGCGATTCAATTCGAGTTTCAGTTTATTTCCATAGCGCCAATTCTCAATTACAGAATTTAACAAGACAACCATGTGGAATTTTGTAGAAAACCCAACAAACCCCACTGTGCAGCACTAACAGACAGTGAAGAGGAAAAACTAACTTTAGGGGAAGAAACCCTTCAGCAGAACCAGGCTCAGGGTGGGTGGCCATCTGCCACGGTCGGGGTGAGTCAAACGAAGAGAGAAAAAAACAACAGACCACAACAACAACAAGAACAAAAAGCAGCAATACACTCAGCAAGTTCTCAAGCCTCATTTTACTATGATTTCAAAGCATGTATATAAAAATCTACTCAGATAATGATAAGTGGCTCTGACTCTGAAACAACAAGAATTATGTCTTAGTTCACTTAACTGTTCTACTGCACCTCTGTGTTTATGTAACGCTTATTGGTGCTTAGTGCTGTAACTGTACCAACAAAGACAGCATTAAATATAACTGAATGAGTTTTTAAATGTTAGCACTAGTCTGATAGAGACACTGGTAGTGATGACTGCACAGGTTTAACTTACGCAACCACGCTCACACTTCATTACGCACACACACATAGTGTTTGTTCAAGAACAGGTCTGATCTGTCAAACTATTTCTCGGATCATATCCTCTGCTGTTCTATGGCACACTGCATGTGAAAGGAGCCTGTGCTCTCTCTCTGTCGTTCCTCACCTGACAGTCTGTAGGTGTGTGTACGTAGTGTGGTGGATATGTTTTCATATGGGGCCATAGACAATGATTACTTTCACACTTGTGCAGCTTTTTCTCACACAGAATCATAAACTGTTGATCCAGAAGTGGCTTTAGCTTCCTCACAAGAGACCTGAGCTCCCACCAGGACTCTGTGAGCTCAGCTGCTCTGTTGTGTTCTGTTTGGTAGAGTCAGTTCATCTGTTATCATTAAGTTCAGTGTTGTCTCTGTCTAAGAGCATTCAATGAAGCATTTACTGTCCTTCCTGTTACCACATCCCTTAGTGTACATGTCAGAAAGTAAAACTGGAAGGAAATGTTGTGTTTAGTTTATTCATCTAAAGTTAATTTTTGTGATGTTTCTTTAGTGTTTTATTTGGGTGGTGGATTCGTACAGGAGGATGTTATGTTAAGAGGCGTCTGTTGTTTTGACCTCACTATATGAATCAATGAGGGGTCCACAACATTAGATACACCTCTTAACATAACGTACTCCAGTACGACTCCAATGCCCACGATGACCTTGATAATACACATGTAGTAGAATTATCACATTTCTGACAGTTTCAACCTAAAAACTGAAATAGTATAACAACTAGCTGTTGTACTGGATTGTGTTAGATTTTACAGGTGGTCATAATGTTGGGCTTTATCGGTGTATAGTTACATTTTCTAAAGGATCATCACGGTAGCATCTAGTGAACCCGTAGCATCAGTGTCCTTTAGCCATTATCAGGAGAATATTGATTCTCTAATTAACTAATTAATTAATGGTTTTCATGGCAGAGTTTCAAGGATGAAGCGACAACCCATTGAAAAAAACGTTTTGTCAACAGTTTGTTTAAAGCCCTGTGGATAAGTCGGAAGGCTACTGGAAGATTGTTCTAGTTTCGACTTAAATGCAAAATGCTATTTGGTGCTTGGTGCTTCAGCATAAGAACCTGTCGCTAAAGGCATGGGTTCAGTTTGCAAGTCATTAAGAGTGGATACTTTTGATTTACTGAAGGTCTGCATGTATTAAAAAGTGTAAACTTGCTAACAACCACCAAAAACATCACAAACTGAACTGCAAAGAGAGCACACTGAGGAAAACAGAAGTCAGTGCACACTGTGGATGTTTGCCCAAATGTGAAAAATTAAATTAAATTACTTTAATTAAAAAACACCCACAAATGAAAAGCACAATTTTAAAGCTTGCACTCTGTTTTTAGTATTCCCCATGTTAGATCCTAGTAAATCAGGCC
>OMLM01018588.1:0-30753 GCA_900302695.1 Helostoma temminkii | reverse complement strand
CACACACACACACACACACACACACACACACACACACACACACACACACACACACACACACACACACACCACAATGTTGACTCATCATCTACAGTATGTGGTACAGACTCAGTTTAAATGTTTGGTGTGGGCATGAGAAAGCTGGTATCTGTGGCACTGCAGCTATTGCTGAAGTACCTGAGCGATGTTCTTTTGACTTTTTTATAACACTAACAATTTAATATGTGTTTGACACAATGTCTAGAGAATCAGATCTGATCTGGACACTGTGCATAGTTCATACAGGATGATATAGTCCAGATGGTTTCTCACTATAGTCCTCTACATAGACTCCATTATAGACTCTACATGAACTCACTGTGAATATGTGAAAGCAGCTTATTATTGGCATTATACTGTGATAAGGATAATAACAGTGATATGAAAACAAGCACTTCAACAATAACTAAAAGCAGAGAGAAAGGAAAATAAAAAAACATTGAATTAAATTACTTTGCCCACATTGAGTGCCTTTATAAAACTGAGGCAACAATGTCTACCAATGGCTTTCCTATATGGCGATGGACATGTCCATTTTTAAATACATGTGTGAATATCCAACAAGCATTAAATGTTGGAATTGTATCTTCAAGTTATTTTTAATGATGTTTATGTGACCCACTGTTACCATTTATAAAAACATACTTAATACTTTTTTAATATTAACTTTCTCTTTGATGGAGTGGCGTTTGTAATGAGTACACATGCTGCAGGACAGGGAGGGAACCCCCTGGAGAGAGGGGTGGGCAGCCCCATTCATACTCTAACACAAGAAGGTGGGGACTGCCACATTGTCATCCCTTTCACATCTTTGTTCCTCTCCACGCCCCTCTGTTTTCCTTCGTGATTCTCTGTGCTTTATCTCATTCAAATTGTAATGGAGCAGTGGAAATGTTGAATAAAAAAGGACCCTGGTTTGCTTCCTTCCTCACAAGAAAGCGACACGGGGCTCCGTCCTGCTGTGAAGATCTTCACAAAGGTGAAATCATGATGTGGGAGTGTCGCGAGAGCAAGCCAACAAAGAGGCAGAATAAAAGCCAACAGTGTGTTCTGAAAGTATACCTGTATACAGTATAAATACATCAAGCTGACAGGTGATCTGACTGTGCAGTATCTCTATATGAGTGAAGATTCATTCTAAACATGAGATTAATGATTATCTGACACATATCAAGTGGTTTATTGCTACTGCCTTGCAATAATTCATAAAACCATCACACCACATACAAGGTAAGTTAATATCTGTTCAACTGCCACTCTGACAACTAACGAAAAATATTAATGAAACTCAGTAGGTAGGATATGGTCTATATTTACCAGTTAACTAAATTTAGTGTTCTTTGTATCACACATCTATTAGTGATAACTCATCAGTACTTTTGAAGACTTTTCAAGTCTTGCAGATAACCTGCTCTTTACTCAGTGAGGTTTTTTGGAAGTAATCCTAAACTAACATTAAATATGTGCCTTGTCATTGATATAAATATGTACATTGTTGTTTAAAGACTGATGGATGATGACTGCAGTGTTCAAAGTATTCCAAATTGGTCTTTATTAATAAAAACAAAAACTATAAAGTAACTGAAAAGCTGACGTTTCTCAGTTTGCAAGGACCAGGTGAATTCCACTGGTTATGTGCTTTAACTAGGGAACATACGCGGAAAATGTAGTGGTGAAGTCATGTGCAATACACAGAGCTCTTTTCACCAAAACCACTTGGAAATGCTGCTGTAGCTGTTTGATTGCTATGCTGGTGCTGGTTGTCATAGGAACGGGAAGGTGCACCAGCAAGAGGACATATGATGTAGGCGTTGGACTGCAGGCAATCAGGACACACAACCTGAGAGCGCAGCAGTAAATAGTAAGACTGTGCGATAAACCACACAACATGGCCACCAGTTGGTCACTTCACAGCCTGATGTTACTGCAGAAGACTGCAGCAAAGCTTGTGCTGATCACGTACAGACGTGCTTCACTGCAATAACTAATGTGCTTCACAACTATCCTCAGATAGTTCAGACTAGTATCCTCAGACTAGACTCCTCTAAGACATGAAAAAGCTTAGGGCTGTAAAGGCACTCTCATCAGCAGACTTTGCAGCATCTGTTACTTGTTTATGTTTCCATATTGTAATGCAGTCTAATAAATTTCCTTTTCTATGATATTGTAGAAAAACCAGAAACCATGAAAACCAGAATTCATCACTACAAATGTGTTCTCCTGGCTCATCAAGGCATATCACCTGGCGTCAGGTGGCTCTCAGCTTATAGCAATGATTAAAATCTAGATTTTGTCAGCTAGCTATCTGCTGCTGCTGCTGCAGGAGGCCAGACCCGCACCTTGTCTGACAGACTAACAAACTGCATTCCACTCCTGTGCTGTGACATGCAGATCAGACACAAACAACATTTTTTAGTTTAGACACAAACGAACACACAATCTTCTTCAATGCAAAGTCATGCTAGAATAGTGACTTATATGCAATTCTCTGCTGCAAGTGTGACAACATGCAGAAGATTAAGTTTTAACTGAGCTATGGGTTATAAATCCTAGGACTATGCATGTGGTCTTTACATTAGGGTTGAAACGATTCCTCGAGAAACTCTAATAACTTGATAACAAAAAATCCTTGATGCAAACTCTTTGCCTCGAAGCTTTTCACAACAAAGAGATAAAAGAAGAAGAGGTAAATCAACAAAACGTGTCTCTGTTTCACTTCCACAAACTCCTGAAGCTAGATGAGTGTGTTTATGTATGTGAAGCCCCTTTCACACATGCACTAGACTCCGGACTTTCTCCAGACTTTACTCGGGTGAGCTGCAATGTGGTCAACCCACACAGACACCACACAGACTTTAAAGTGAGTGACTATAAAATGTGTATAGAGATGAAAGCAGTGATATCATAATAGATTTAGAGATAAATGCAGTTAATGGGTCAGTCTGGTGCTGAGCTTTGCATGTTTACGTTTGCAAAACTGGACCCACGCAGGACTCTGGTCTGTGTAGACTTTTTTCCAAACCTCCTGTCCACCGGTTATTGCCTCTTAAATGCCACAAAGCCTCCAAGAAGACAGTAAAGTCTGATGTTATGAGAGAGCTGTAGTTAGGTTGACACCTATTTATTAATATTACTTTTTTCCATTTTAGAAAATTTTAGTAAAATGGCCCTAAAACACATTAAATTTCACTTAATTTGACAAATGATACTATTGTAATTTAAGCAATAAACATATACATTTTAACAAATTAGTTGTTCATTGTAAGAGACTTGTCTTGTTTTGTATGGATGAGAAACAAAGAAGCCAATCTACAAGTTCTCAGCTCTGCTCTTGGCTTTGGCCTCTATTTCGATGGATGTGTGGTGAGACTGGTTGTGTGTGTGTGTGTGTGTGTGTGTGTGTGTGTGTGTGTGTGTGTGTGTGTGTGTGCTGCAGCAGTGGCAGGTCCTCAGGGTGACTTACACCATCACAGCTGTTGCAGCTCCCACAGAGACATGTCCAGGGGAAACAGCAGGCTACTCTTGCTCCACACAGATTAACCCAAGGGTGTACACTTGCTCACATGCACATTTAAACACAAACTGAAGCAGGACTGCAAGCATACTACAGCATTTTAGGCAACTGTTTGGAAATCTTGCTGTATCATTACACGCAGAATTACATTTTCTGCATCAAATATACTTAAAATGTTCAACTATTATTCTAATTTTAAGCTGAATTAAAGTGATAAGATAAGCACTGTAATGGATGCTGAGGGATGGATTTCCCTTAAGAAGGATCACTGATGACATGTCAACCTGGGCATTTTGCCTCTGACTGCCTTTTTACAATTTCATTGGTAAATAACCTATTTTTTAAACTCATTATGGTTATTCAGGAAACATCTGGGCAAGGACCCCAGCCATTGCAATAAATCTGTGATACATGCTTTTATATTTGGGGCGGGAATATTGTTGGATTCATATCTGCTCAC
Source organism: Helostoma temminkii (assembly GCA_900302695.1). Lineage (NCBI taxonomy): Eukaryota > Metazoa > Chordata > Actinopteri > Anabantiformes > Helostomatidae > Helostoma > Helostoma temminkii. The sequence continues at coordinate 26,740 of OMLM01018588.1, read as the reverse complement.
CTGTCAAGAAGATGACAGTTCTTCAGGCAGAATGTGAGAGCAATTCAACTATAGTAAATGCATACATCATATTCAATTAGTCCAACACAACAGTGATTAGCTGGCTTTTTCCCTTTGTACTCAACAAGTACAGTTCATCGGAGCAGGAGCAGGAGCAGACACAGAACATGCAGAGTGTCAGAAGATTACCAACGTGTGTTTCTAAAAGCTCTGACCACAAAGTAAGGGCTCTGTACAGCAGTAATGGGTTTTCTCCAATTAACCAGCTTAATCTTGTCCAGTATAAACCTGACCATACACTATAAATTAGTTGCACTATGAGTTAAACTACAGATAAATCAGCCTAGTATGTTATCATAACCTCTTAGAAATCCCCCAGACACACACTTAAAAGGAGAGTGATCAGAGCAGCAGCAGATCTGCTCAGCATACATTAATTTTACTGTCTGCAGATAACAAGTCATGGCCTCGTCCTAAACCAAGATCAAAGGGTTGACATTGTGGAGTTCCTGGCATGTTTGCAGCTGTTGTGTATTACACTTTACATTGTCAATCTTTGCTGTGACTCAAGGTGTGTTTTGTAACATGCATGTTAATTTTTTCTAAAAAATTTATTGTACTACAGGATGTACTGAAGTATTGAAAACATATGTGGTGTGGTCTGTATGGAATACAATACTTTGTGTACAGATATTAAACACCAATACAGTTGAAATGTTTAGCTTATTTTTTTAATAAGAAAAATGCCTTTTTTAATTTCCCAAAGAAATCATGGAAACTGAACTACTTTAAGCCTGTAACGCGTATTATTTAAGCTGCTTTCACACATGCACTAGAATTCTTACTTTTGCCAGGTTAGCTGCATGTGAAAATGGAAACATCCGAGTCAGTCCACACGGGCATTACACAGACTTTATTCTGTGTGCCCCCTCGTATAAATTCTGTGCGATGTCCATGTGAGCCCAGGTGTGAACACAGCAGGTAATTCGGCAGGGCACTCACAGCGAGCCATACTCCAGAAAGTATTTACCATGCTTTCTGTTTTTCACACTTCTCTCCTTCATGAATTGTTTCTAATCATGTGACTGGCTCTGCTTCGATGCTGTAAACAAAACGCAGATGATTTCCACTGTGTACTTTTTGTGTCACATTGTCTCTCCTGCACAGTGTACACACAGACCCTCCCTCACCAAAAATTTGATGAATGAATGCATTTCAAATGGTCTATGTCCGGATGGGTACTGCATGTGTGAAAATGCAACGTTGTGTAAAGTCTGGACCTGGTAGTCCTACTAGCATATGTGAAAACAGTTTCAGATTTTATTCTACAGAACAGTACAGAGAAAGCGGGCATAGAAGTGTGTCAACATACAGGAGTGATGTGTGTGTGGGTGAGTGTGTGTGTGTGAGAAAACTGCTGATTATTTCAAGGTTCTTCCTGTAACTGTATCAGAGCAGTGACAGACTAATGAGGCTAAATGATGATGAGGCTTCAAGAAGAGATGGCCTCCAGCAGGGAGAAGACAAGATGTGTCAAACAGCTGGGAAAGGGTGAGGGATTTCCCCCGGAAGCTTTGGAGAAGGCCTCCAATGCTTGTGGAAACACTACCATTTATGTGGCAGAGGTTAGCTGGTCTCAAAATCTACAATATCCACTGGGAGCCACGGTCATAGCTGCTGGCGATAGACCATTAACATTCATCTTCCCTTAAGGAAACAGCCTCCTTCAAAGGAAGGTCACAGGTCAGAGTTAACAGCTTGGTCTCAGGTCCTTGAAGTAAACACACTCATCCCACTACCCTGCAGCTTTCAAACTCTCACGTAGGACTGCTGCAGTCTACTTATGTACACAGATTTAGTCTCTCATTCAACACCCTGGCAGTCAGACTACTGGCCAAGCAACAGACTTAAGAATCCATGTCGCTCCTTCCAGTTACCAGCTCAGCGAGGGTCAAGCATGGGGTAAGCTTCAATCACAAAATTCCTAAAGCGCATTCCTCCATGCACCTCACTAAAAACAGATTATTTAATCAGTACAAGCCAAGGAGCCAAAGGAGCCAAAAGGATATTTAAGGCTAAGCACGAATCCAGACAACATCTAGCATTTATTGAAGTAAAAGAAATAAATCAGTACAGGCATCGTTTCCTGCCTTCAGACAACATACAGTCACAACTGATCAAGTATTATGTATTGATGGCTTCACTTCTACATATAAGACTATGCTTAGTAACAGTGCACACACAATGCTTTTCTTCTTCCACTTCGGATTTTTTGTAATTTTAAAAAGTACCATTGGTCTGAAGGAAAATAAAATAGAAATTTAATAAACCACAGAATTTAACAATTATTATAAGAATGATGCAGCAGATTAGATGATGAAAATAATCAGCAGCCTTAAAAAATTTGCCAAACTGAACCACAGTGCTCCCAGTTACTTGTCATTCTGTATCCCTCTGCCTGTCATCTCTTTACTCTCTTTTTAGAGTAAACTCCTCAATGGAGGCATAAAATACCTAAACATGTGTAATCTGCTATTTCAGTCACCAGTTTCTCAGATACGCAGACTGCAGTTCTTCTCCAGTGTATATTACTTTGAGTTTGGACAAAACATTTTAAAAAATCGAATTGACAGATGAATTGTTATTAAAATAATCAAGGTCAATGAAGGCATAATTTCAATGTCAACCTCATTTGAAACAATGCTGTGTGTGACAAAGAGCATAATTTGGTCTTGCAAACAGCTGTAACGCGCCTTCTTTTAAAGCAAGGAGATGAGTGTACCTTGAGCGACATTGCCATCAGTTTAGTTTTTATCATGGCTGACTAATGAGAACTGACACTGCTGTCCTCTTTTCTAAGGCCTACTCTACACAGGGTCAAGGGGTGTGTGTATGTGAGGGGGGTTACAGTGTAGTCAAGTGAAACAAAGACGGCCTGTGACACAAATTCAACTAGTCTCTCCCTCTCCTTTTTCACTAGCCTAAATGTTTTTCTAGTTTTCGTCCCTCAATGGTGCTATTGAAAGAAGAGGCAGTTAGGACCTTATTCTATGAGGGCTATCTATTGTCAGCTCCCAAAGGAAAAATGAGCTCCCAGAGACAAACCTGACTGATGCAGGTCATTTTCATCTCAGTTGTTGTCTTCCACATTAAAGGACTTTAACACATTGGGGGTCAGCATTTGCGCACACACACACAAAAAAATACACTTGAAAATCAACACAGTAAAATCATGATTTACGATGGAGTCATACCACTTGCGTGATTCTTGGCCTTTAAAAACTATGGCTGCAGCTGTCTCCACCCAGCATTTGTGGAGCTGCATGGCCTACTTAAGTTCATCTGGTAGACTGAGACTGTGGCAGGGCTGGAAGACAGCGGTCACTGATGCCACTTTTTAACCAACACAAACTAAGTGCTAGTTCTGGGCCAGTGCTGGTTCAGAGTTCGTCAAACTTTTCAAACCTGGTTTGCTTTTCCATAGATTAGAAAGCCACCATAGAGTCATGTCTGTCACTACAAACGTCTCCAAAGTCCACCCTGGCATTCAAACCTTGCTGGTCCAACACATATGCTCTACTTGTTGTGATCTCTATGTACAGCATTTACATTGAATGTGTTTTGATTGTTAAAATTGAATGTCACACCTTAACATTAGCCTTTGTTCGTTGTTGTTAGCTTCATGCTCTCGCTAACTATTTGCATGAATTGTATCAATTACACTGCAGTTGAACAAATCTATTAACAATATACTGGTTTTTAGCTTTACAACAAAGCTTTAGTAGTCACTGGTCACAATAGTCCTGACCCAGTTCTGACACAAGCATTCTAGACTAGCAAAGAGATGCCACTCTGGAACAAGCTTTCCTGGCCAAGAGCTGTTTGGTTGGCTGTCAAAATGTGACGAACTGGTTTAAAAGTAAGCACAGGCTCTGAACCAGCCCCAGCTTGGTGGAAAATGGGTAAGAGATAATAGTGTCTGGCAATTCCCTTTGATGCCTTTTGGGTTTTTCTATGCAGACATTACACTGTAACAGGATTTGTACCACAGTCAGTGGTTAGACCAAGTGTGGGAATAGCTTGGCATATTGTGAGTGTAATATGGTACAGTGAAATTAATCCCAGAACAAGTAAAAGGGTTTAAGTGCTGGTGAATTTGGAGATTATTCAGGGAAACCTCTCTGTGAAATGCAGGATGGAAAGAAAGAAACTCACTGAAAACTTTTCAGAAACACTGGCTGGCTGCTTGAACCTTCTTAATGAAGGAAGTCTAATATAGTGGCTTGGATGATACAATCATAGGCTTTAAATCCATAGTAAGCAATCTGAGGCTCAAATTGCAGACAATGTAAGGCTTGACACAGTAGGCAGCGTTGTTCCTCATATGAGAGCACACAGATCCCAAAGTCACCCCTGCTCCAGTCTTTCCCAAAATTACATATGATGTTGCTGCTGATTTAGTGATACTTTCTAAATGTAAAGCTCTCACACAGAAAGGCAAATGATCATGTTAAAGAAGAACAAAAGAAGAAAAAAGAAGAAGAGTTTAGAGCGTATACTGTTGCAAGAAAAAGTGCAGTAATGGCAATTTCCTGGTTTTCTGTTTAAACTGCTCATGAAATCATCTTCAGCAAAGTCACAAATATCAACACAATATTTCTAAACTGATAAAATCACAAATGGTGATCTGTTCATATATCAGCATTGCATGTTACTGACTTTGTGTCTTTTTTTTTCTCCCATACTTGTCTCCCTCTCTATGTGCCTTTCTCCAAGAATCACTAGCCTTGGAGTTGAGTGTATACAGTTACTAGTCCTACCTTTTATGTCTCTCCTTTCCACTCACTCCAACCAGTCAAGGCATATTACCCACCCTGAGCCAGGTTCTGCTGGAGGTTTTTCAGTTGAAGGGAGTTTTTCATTCCCACTGTCACCTAGTGCTTGCTCAAGTTGGATTTGTTGTGTTTTCTATGTAATTCCATATAGTGATACTGTTATATTCTGTAACGTTTTAAACTAGGGCTTTGAGTGGCCCAGTCTGAGTCTGAACATCTCAAAAATATAACTGAGCTGGTCCAAAATTCCTCCTCTGTGTTGTGTAGGTCTAATTCACAACTACAGAAAGCACTTGCTTGAGGTTATTACTGCCAAAAGTGGTTTAACCAGTTATTAGCTTTCACTTACTGTTACCCTCATCAGTCTGTATGTTTAATGGGTGTGTTGAATAAAGACATGAAAGATCACAACTGTGTTGTATCATCTTAGATATTGTGTTTGTTTATATTTGTGATTTAGGTGAAGGTCAGATAACATTTAAGGAGAAATGTATGCAGAAAACCATGAAATCTTCTGACTACTATAATTTGCAGTCTTCCTGGGCTTGCTATCAATATGGATGCCTGACACTGAGACAGAGGTAATCAATGAGGAAACCACCTGTCTTGGTTTGGTTATTTGCTTTTGTTGTCTTTGGCTGCCATTATTAGAACTTGTTGACAAAGCTAACACGTGCAGGCCTCTCCCAATATACAGCAACAGCTGTATATTGCTACATAATTCAAAAACAAACAAACAAACAAAAAAAACAATAGTAACAAAAAATTATTAATTTTGAATACATTCATTTTACATATTGCCCAGCCATAGGCCACTGTAATTATTTCATCTGTATATACTAAAGACAATGATGAAGGGCAGAATTTTTCATCCTCATTCTGTCCAGTAATACATTTAAATCTAATATGACAGACAGCAGCAAGCACATTAATCTACATCAAGAAGTCCAAAGCATTATTTAAAATACAGTGAATTTTTAAAAGAACATAAATAAATGTGTTATCATGTAAATGTAAACTGGACAAAACACTGATCTACCAGAAAGCAGAACCATTTGAAGTTCACATGTTTTCAGAGAAGTAAGAAAACAATTTTATCTGAAGAGCAGAACTGATACGGTGTAAAGAGCCACCATAAAGACCTGCTGGTAGGAAGTTTATAGACTGTCAGGCAGCCACAGTCTGAACAATGAGCTTTCACAGGATGAAAGAGTAAAACATTGTGAACATTTCTAGTAAAATTAACTGGTCTTGAGAAACCCTGCCTTGTCCTGTCCTTATTCAACCTTACTTCACCTACATTCAAAGGTATCCCACCAACCCTGTCCTGAGGCGATCCTGATCCCTTTAATCCACCACACGGACTGAAGACAGAGGCAACAGAGCAGCAACAGCAGAAGACTAAGAGCTGCTAGAGGAAATTAAAAACACATCTACCACTCCCTTACCCTCCCTCTTGTCTTGAGCAAGGCCAAATACTAGTACCCCCCAGTAAAGTCTGCATGGTAAGATCCAATCCTACTGCCACAATCCCACAGTCCCAGATTATCAGAGAGAAAGAGCTAAGAGCTGGCTGAAAAGGAATCCACTGGTCACAACTGCTTCACTGCTAGCCAAACTCTTGCTTTTGTTCTGCAGAACTGATTTTAAAAAAATCAAATAACTGTCTACAAAATGTAACTATATTTAAAAATATATATATGTAAGAGTCTAGCCAGGTTCTGCTGCATAAAAGAGTTGGTGGGAATTCTCTTGGATCTGTTTGCTTTCAGTCGTAGGAAGACATTCAGAGAGGGTGGAAAAATAGACAGACTGTTACAGACACAAACAGGGAAAATACAAGGAGAAATGCATGGAGCACCCCAAAAATATTCAGGCTGACTGAAATTTCCCAAAATCTTTTATATTAAATATGGATAATGTAGATTCAATAAATGTCATTAATGTGGAATAAACTATATTAAAAACTCTTTACCTTTTAACATTTGATTGATCTGAGTTATGAGAACTACTTGTTAGTTTGAAAGTGTTTTACAAAGAATAAAAATGCACCGTTACAAATGTGTAGTTTTTGTCATTCACAGAGAAATCAGACAATATTTTGTGCGTCTCCATGCCCGTCAGTCTTGTGGAACGGTTTCATGTAAACACATTCAAACAGTCCAAAGCCACAACCCCAAACAAAGCCAGTTGATGGATCTTCTGGCAAAACAGGAAATACAACTTCATCACAGCAGCATGCACGACACAGATGATTTTGAGCAAACCAGGCAGTCAAGTTTCATTATGCCTTGAGTCATTGCACACCTCCATTACCAAGGTAACAATTTGTTTTTTTGACTGTCATGTTGGCCTAAATACACGTGCAACAGCTTCACACAAACAGAAACAACAGGAAAGTTTGCTTTTTTACATGTAAAAGTGACCTTTAAGATCGAACGCTGCTGTAACTTCCATATAAAAATTCACAACTGAGACCCTTCATAGCAAGAATTGACTGAACCTTGTTCCTGCAGCACCAAGACTCCCTGAGCCACCAGTGTTATAGTGTGGGAGTGACTGGCGTAGTGTGGCTTCCTTCAAAGCCTCTGTGGAAGGTCTTTTTAATGATACGAGCCAGTCTCTTTATGTGCCACATGTGTTGAGGAAACACATGCTTTTAACTTAGCTCCACACCTTTCTGCCCATTAGCATTTATCTGATTTTTTCTCTTCTAATTTTTCTTGGCAGGCTCCTCATCCTCTGCTGTCTTTTCTCACATTTCTTTTGTGTCATCCTCACTGCTCTTCCCACCTGTATGTTACTGCTCATTTTTCTCTTTTCCCTGCCAGATGGACAGAGCAGAGGGAGTGAGAGAGAGAGGGAGTGGGTGACAACCACTAGATCGCCCAGTTCTCGCTGGGTGGCCTGTGTCCAAGCTGTTTGCTGAAAGTGTGTCGCAACAGCAGCTTACAATGCAAACGTTAAGCTACCGCACCACACACACACACACAAGGGTGCTGTACATTTAAGCATCTAATGAAGTTTCTGCCGCAGCCACCCACTAACCACTTAGTGCTGTGGTTGTGCTCTAATGCTTTTTATAAACACAGACCTGGAGAACAGGGGGGAAAGGTGCTGGACATACTCAGTCGCAGCTCTAGGAGGTATAGCACTGACAGAACTAAGCAGCTCTGTCTGTCTGTCTCAGCTCTCCTTCCCTCTGTGAAATTTTGCCAGACAGTTTTAGTTGCTAGTGGCTAAGCAGTCAGAGACAAATATTGACAGAAGGCTTGCTTGGGACCTGCCTCTGTGTTCCACCACTTCACCTCGGACTTTAGCTCCAATTCCTAAAGTACATGTGCCAAAACGATCTAACAAAGCCAAATACTAGTACCCCCTAGTGAAGTCTGCATTGTAGGTTTCAAACCTATTGCCACAATCCCACAGTCCCAGATTATATGAGAGAAAGAGCCGAGAGCTGTCTGAAAAGGCAAGAAAAAGAAAAAAATTATGTGTTTCTGTAGAAACTTTCAGTTCCCCATCTCGATCTCTATCTCTAAATAGGCTTATTGTCTTCACTAATGCGGAAGGTCAACGCAATGATTCAGACTAGTTTGAACAAGTTTGTAATTTATGATAAGATGCAACCAGTTTGTGTCTAAATTGACTCATGCAGGATTAGAATCCGGGATCTCTGACTGGGCAGATGAATGCGTCACTTACCGACCACAATCAGAGGTCATGTTAACAGAGAATTTTTCGTTATTATAATTTTTTTAAAGAATGATGGAAAAAATCTGAGAGCCATCAATTGTTTTGACAGACATTTTGACAATTCACTCTAGTCGGTGGCAAGTGTGTATATGAATTGTATTTGTCCAGTCTTGTGTTCTCTCGTGCAGGACCTCATTTAGCTTGCTTTAGTCATTGCATAAATTTGCTTTACAAGACACCGTATTCTGTGGCATCACACTCATACAGGCAGACACGCAGATAGGCGCGCACAGAGCAGCCTACATTGCAGACGTAACACAGACGTTGCATTGAATGTATCCCACTATCCAGGCACTGACAGTGTGTTAAACCAGTGTTGAACCAGACCCAAAACGCACTGATTGCTCTCTAAACTCCTGCTTCTCTAACTGTATGTCAATCAGCGGGGAACACCACAGCTGTGCGTTTAGCTCACGCGTTTGTAACCACCATGTACCACAATGAATAACTCATGGGTCTACTCCACACATAAAACCCTGTTGAAATCACAGCATCATATGTTATAGTTAGAAACTTTGTTGTTAGTGCTTGGTTGTTAAATCAACATACACGTTCGCTCATGGACTGAAATTCCTTGCACTGGTCAGAACATAAAAACAACATGGAGCAATGAGAATTTCATCTCCTCACTGACAGGGTTCGGGTTTGGCCATACTTCAGACTAATGATGTGAGTACTGGATTGAAACTGGAGTTTAGGGTGACCCTTCCTCGTTTTACAATGGCGCTCCTTCAAAATTCTCATTGTCTGCAAGAGATGTACATGGACAGAGCTCTGCAGAGAGATACCTACTGATTGATGCTTTTCAAAAGAGGCTAAAGAGCAATGTGAAGCAGATCAACTGAGGGCTGGAGAGAGCACAGATTGATGTGTGTCTTTTAATGTCTACTAAAATGAAAATGGTGGACAATAAATAATTATGATGGAATTTTTAGAAGCCTGTCCATCAAAATGACGGATAGCGAAAAAGTCAAACGAAACCTCTGACCAAGATAAACCCAAGCTGAGGCCTCAGCTCTCCTGCGTCATAGTCTGCGCAGCAGTATCCTACAATGGTACACACAAAGCTTCTTGTTTCAGGACAAGTGGACCAACTGCGTGTAACTTATGGCAGCTGGTGACATGTTCGAAATTTCCTGTGGCTGTGGCTACTTAAGTGCACTTAAGGCTAGGGATATACACTATATTGCCAAAAGTATTTGCTCACCCATCCAAATAATCGGAATCAGGTGTTCCAAGCACTTCCATGGCCACAGGTGTATAAAATTAAGCACCTAAGCATGCAGACTGTTTTCCAAACATTTGTGAAAGAATGGGTCGCTTTCAGGAGCTCAGTTAATTCCAGCATTGAACTGTGAACCTGTGCAACAAATCCAGTCGTGAAATGTCCTCGCTCCTAACTATTCCACAGTCAACTGTCAGCTGTATTATAAGAACGTGGAAGAGTTTGGGAACGACAGCAACTCAGCCACGGAGTGGTAGGCCACGTAAACTGACGGAGCAGGGTCAGCGGATGCTGAGGCGCACAGTGCAAAGAGGTTGCCAACTTTCTGCAGAGTCAATCGCATCCAAGCCATACATCACCAAGTGCAATGCAAAGCGTCGGATGCAGTGGTGTAAAGCACGCCACCACTGGACTCTAGAGCAGTGGAGACACCTTCTATGGAGTGATGAATCGCGCTTCTCCATCTGGCCATCTGATGGACGAGTCTGGGTTTGGCGGTTGCCAGGAGAATGGTGCTTGTCTGACTGCATTGTGCCAAATGTAAAGTTTGGTGGAGGGGGGATTATGAGAACTATGGAGAATGTCTGGAGGATCAGCATTGCAGGATTGTGGATTCACACATGCAGCACACAACAGGAGATAGTCTGGGTGAGATATATTCTCACTTGGGGAAATATTCTGTTTGATTTTGGTAAGAGGATGCCCATGGGTAGAGCATGCAGGAGGCATTGGGATAATTACTTGTAGTCACACACATGACACAGACTTTGGGGTTCACAGGAAAAAGTCAGTTTGATGTTTGGACCAACTGATTCGGACATTTGAGTCCTCACATGCACCTCACAGCTTTGCATAGGCAAACAATAAAAAGTTTTGCTTTCCTATGCAAAGCCTACATTCGCACTGCCTTTGATTTAACAAATGTGTTAAACCTAAACTCAAGTCATTAACTCTGACCGACACAAATACTGGCTATATCACATCTAGCAAAGTATTACTGTAAAATGGTTGAACAGCAGCACCGTGTTCTAGTAGTAAATCCACCATAGATAATGTAGTCTTCGGGAGACAAAGATCTTTTATGAGATGGCAACAAAGTTTCATGGCTGCCCAAACTCATCAGTGCATATATACAGCATTGTACTACACACCACTGTAGGCTAGGTTACAGTGATGTGCAGTACAATGCTAGGCCTCTTTTACATTACAACAGCCATTGTGTCTCATCAGTGTTTTTTTCTTCATCAGCATTTATCTAATACTTTGTGTAAAAATCCCAATTTATTCACCTCCCCACTCTGTGCTTGCCTTCACACAGACTCATCAGACTCTCCCTTTCACTGCTAGAATCAGCCTTTGTTAATTATAAATCTAACCCTGTCCTCTTCCTCTAACAGGCACAGAGGGGGGTGGAGAGTGCCCAGAGCAAATGCATAAGAAGAGGGTGGACATTAACAACTAAATGGAGAAAGACCAGTGAACAAATGATCTGAAGACAGAGGCAGATAGAGAAATGAGTGATATGAGAAGGGAAAAAGAGAGCAAAGAGTTTGTTTGAGGAAAATAGGAATAAAATAAGGACTGTCTAGGGACTGAGGAGTCATGGCAGACCCTGATTCAGCCATGACTCCTCTCTGCTAGAAAGGGTAGACACAAACCTACAGTGACAGAGCTGCTGCTGCTGCTCTGACAACACACTCCCACCAATGAATCAGACTTCACTAGTTCACTGCTTCTCCTCTTCCTCCTCCTCCTCCTCCTCCTCCTCGACCTCTGGCTCTTCATTTTCTACTTGCACAAAAGTCTAAACTTCTTCAAATGTTGTGTGGAAATCTGCTATGTTGGTACTGAACTATATTTACAAACAAGCATATAAAAAAAATCAAGAACATTCAGCCACACTAAAAGCATTGTGCACAGTTTGGCTTCATTAATACTGTGGTCTACATTTCTCAGTGCAACCCACCCATACATGTGAAAAGGGGGAGAGAAGCCTGCACAGAAAGAATGTGAGGAACGTGGTGTTATGAGCCCATTTTATTAAGAGAAGAAGCCCAGCATAGAGTGGGGAAAGCAGGCATGTGATGCTGGCAGCTGGAAGAGGATGGACTTGCTAGACCTCAAACTGGACTGAAGTCAGATCCCTGGGGTAAAGCCCAGCCCATCACAAACCAGTCTGGAGGGAAGCAAATAAACATGCCTGCGTGCCTGAGTGTGAACTCTATAAGGGCCAACAGGGAGACTCGCTTAAAACCACAGCAGGGCTACTACACTGGTGTATTTATGATCAGGAAACTGTCTGACAACTAACACATACAACTCTTGAACATACTACAAGACAGACAATCTACATACGTATGCATCGACTTATAAGACAAATTAAAACATCGTACTGTGAAACAGTGAAAGAAGGACAAAAAAACCCTCACACAGATAATGCAGATTGTAGACAGTAAGACAAGAGCAGCCAGAAGAAACAAACCATCAGCTTACTCTGAAGAGGATTAAAAGCACTAAGCTCACTGATTTGGCAGGAAACCCTGAGATGGTGTGCTAAGTGGGTTAAAGCACACCCCAAGTCTCATAATCGCACTGGCCTCCTCCTCCCTCTTTTCCCTGCATCTGCCAACACTAGCAGAGGGGTGCAATTTCAAGTACCACAGAACACTAGGAGAACCTAAGACAGAGAGAGTGATAGAAATAAAAAAGAACACGAACATGCAACGTCATCTGGACACAGTCATGCATCAGAAAGTGTGGAGGTCACTGAATCTTCCTTACCCAAAGGAGATAAAGGGTCTGTTGCTTTCTTTCACGCCTACTGTAATGTGTAAGCTAGGGAGGTTTCAACCTCCTTTCCCCTTCTCTGTCTCCTTTCATGAGGGTATATAGTTTAAACTGACATCTTTGCAACTTTTTATTAATCTGTGGCCTGAAGGAATACAACAGGTCCAGAGTCCACGCTTAAGTCCCTAGCCAACAATTGTAGGCACGCACACAAACACATATACCCCCAAAGCGGACACTTTGGTAACATGAGTCTATGGTGAAACTACAGTACTATGCCTCGCTCTGCTCTAGCACAGACCAGGTCCCAGAGAGACCAGGCACTATTTGCCTGCAGGACTTTGACTACTGAGAGAAAACAGTACAGTAGCTGCATTGAGACGGAGCTGAAACCCAGAGTGGCTTAAAGCACTATACAAACTGTACTATACAGATACTGTGAGAAAAGAGAAACAAACAATACAACTAGTAAGCGGAAGAATTAAACCAAAGAAAACAGCAACAGTTGTAAATCTCTTGGACCTAGGTTTAAAACTATAAAATCCACATTGTGTGCACTTTCCTTCTGCTGAGCAGGTAGTGACAGACAGGAGCCTAACACAGTGATCATAATATGTCACAAAGCTGCTGAGGAAATTATTATATATTATTCCACAATATATAAATACAATTTTATTTGTAATTTATGCAGTTTGTTGAATTTGCAGAATAACACAGGGAAGGTGAAGGGAATGTGCACAGAGTTCACAGCCTTTCAAAAGTATCACAGGTATCTACACTGACGGCAGCACTTCTGAAGTGGAATTTGTCCAGCAAATAACAGTCGAGCTGAAGGTGTGTCCGTCCTGCCTCAAATAAAACTCCAACAGAGGAATGGTGCCAGGGATGGCCCTTAACACTGAAGGCCTGCACAGGTTTCACTTTGCTCAAAGTTCACCCTACAATACAGAGTTTACCCTGCGCCGACCCCAGCTACTGCAGAGTGTTGTCACAACAAGTTAAATCCATACTGAAGTAATCTCTCTTTCTCTCTGTATTTGGTTTGAGCTTGGTGTGAGTCCAGGGTGTGGTTCTACAGCCATGCATGCACTCATACTTGCATGTGCACCCACAGTGAGCGGCAAACATGCACACAAAAGCATACACTGGCCTATTTGTTTTACAGGCATAGCGAGCTATAGTGTGGAGTGAAAACTAATGACAAGAAGTTTGAAGAGGAAAGTCAGACAAAAAAGAGGAGAGGAGAAGAGTTTTATTTTAGGGAAATGTGAATATTGACCTTTTTTCTTTTTTTTTTTTAAATCAACACAACTCAGTGTCTGTGTGTTAACTATGGAACTAAAGCTCAGTGTTTGGACTAAGAGGAAAAACGACTAAACTGGCTCATGGAAGTCAGAGTATCTGGAAAGTGGATTTTGTTACTTTTACACAAACTGTGCTTTTGTTTCCTCCTGCTCAGTCTTTATACTGGGCAAAGCTATGTGCTTCTTTGATGAATGTATGTAGACTATACAGACAATTTACTGCATGAGTGTATCAATTTCAAATGTCTCATCTTACTCTTAGTATGAAAAAAAGTAAACATGGTTCCCTAAATTTTCGAACTATCCCTTTAGCAATTTGGAGGGGGTGAAAAAAGTCCACAGCCTTGAGGATCCCCGTGGGGCTGCCAACATTCCTGTCAAATTCAGACGTGGGAACCACTGGAAAAACACAGAGTTCTGTTGACAAATGTGTATTTAAGTGTGTACATGTACATCATGTACAGTAGTTGCATGACAAAAATGTGCTTTTTGAACGCGGCCGGGTGTTGAGGTGTGTGGGCTGAGAGCAGTGACACAGTTTATGTCTGGGAGCAGAGAGGTTGGCTAAGTGCATAACTGAGGCAGAGGAGGAAGGTGTTAGAGTGCCTCTAGGAAACAAAGTGGGTCAAGAGAGTTTTAATAGGAGGCGAGGTGATAGCAGTGACCTTCAGTACACACACAAGCAGTTGCCTGGTAGCTGTAGCACAGACTGTCTTCTGTCTCTTTCTTGTTGTGCTGGATCTCTTAATTGTACTCATCACAGTGGGAGGAGATCGGCTTCGCATACACAACCTCTCCAGAGACATCCACACAACAGACTGTCTGTTTCCTCTGCAATTCACCCTCCAAGGTTCTCACCACTCTCTAGGGGGGATTGTATCACGTTCACACACTTTTCAGTCACTCATTTTCTCTGTGTTTTATTTTCTCTTTCTTTCTTTCAATTTTCATTATCATTTCTCAGGTAAAGCCCCCTCTGACAGTTATCTAATCAGAGCTCAGCTGCAGAGGACATCAAGAAAAGAGAGCGAGATGGGAGGATGAATCAGGAAGGTGAAAGAAGAGAAGAAAGCACATGGGCTGGGTTTCTTTTACCAAGAGACTACCCTTTTAGCCTCTCCCTCTGTCTGTCCTTCTATTCCTCCTCCCCGTTTCTCTCCCTGAGTTATCAGCTCATCCGTCTCCTCCTCTCCCACGATGATAACAGCCTGTAGTGCGGCACAACCGCCAATCTGTCACTTCCTCCACTGCTCTCTGACCTACTCCTATGGGACCGTTAGCAAACATGTCACTGCTACACACACGAGCAGAGACACACAAAAGATGGTTAATTAACAATCTGAAAGCAACTGTACAGTGTCCAAAACTGCGAAGAGGAATTACTCCAAAAGTAAAAGATAGGAGAGAGGATTATAATAAAGTGTTTGAAGAGGTGGCATTAGTAGAGGTAATTACAACACTACTAATTTAAAAAGGCACTTAAACAGCATTGGAAGGCATAAAAGTTCTCACATGGATTAACAGATAGGACAGAAAGACAGGACAGACGCTACGAGAAGTAACAGAAATGTCCAAAATATTTACAGAATCTGGTGTAGCCATGTCTTACTCTTTTTCTGATATTGGCAAAAAAAATACAACTCAATATTTTTTTGGATTTTGATGATGTAAGATGATATTTTGCCAGATACAATAATGTGTTTCTAAAAGTCCTAAATCGTATTTTCTCAGTCTTACTAATTGCTACTTAAAGACAGGGTGGTGCAGCTGGCTAGAGCGGCTAATGCTAGTGCTGCTGGCTAATGTTAGCTCTGCTGCTAACCGCCTAGAAGATGATGAAGGTAGGTTGTCGAGCCATTTTTAACGTTGTCATATTTCCAACAAAGTTTACAGATTGAAATCATTCTGGCAGCACGTTTTTCAGAGCCAAACCACCTCCATGCTAGTAAGGTTCAGCTACATTGAGTAATCAAATCTAATAATGTAGGTTGTGAGGCTGGTGTACTCCGTGTTTTGCCTCCTGGGGTTGTTTTGTTCGTTCGTTTTTACCTTCAGGCATGGTGGTTTAGCTTGAGGAGTGCCACAAGTGGACCATGACACTCCATGCAATCAGTGCATATGTGCAACTGTGTGTCACTAAGTTTCGAGGGAAGAGTGACATAATCGATAATGTCAGCTGGCACATTGTTAAAACAACAATAGTGTAGATGGAGTATATTATGTACTCTGCACTGCCTCAGTGTACCCTCTCTGTGCAGAACACATCAAATTAACTTGGGTAAAAATAAGCTTCCAAATAACCTCCATTCAAGTATCAAATTGATTTAAAAATGAGGAGGTAAAAATGCACATTCTGCTACAGTACCACAAAAAAAAAATCGGGCTACAAGGCATTCAAGGAATGACCACATGCTATACTCGATTAGCATTGAAACAATGACTCTACAGTCAACACTCATAGCTTGAAATTTGCGCTGTGAAGAGGCCGAGGGAAGGGACAGTATGTATGTATGTGTGCTTGTCTCTCTGTGCAGACACCACAAAAGGAAGAAGAAAAAAAAAAACACAACTTTTGATATCGATTCATAAAACATTTCACATTGAGACAGAAGAAAATAACTAAAAACATCTCAAACTCACCCATTCCCACCCAGGCACAAAATCACACACACATGCATGAGATGGTGTGTGGTGGGCTGGGGGTTGACTGTCTGTCTGTGTTTTAAAAAGACATACAGGTCACTGAAAGCAAAACATCCTGTGTCACAGAGGAAAGGGGAAACATGCAAATCTATCTACACACTTCCTGGTTATTTTGACACTACACCATTTTCTCCAACTGTTTATTTCAGTTTGAGGAAGCATGGTTCCCCTTCAGAAACAAGGATGTGTTAATCTAAAATTATCCCAATAATGAATGGGAAAAGAACACTGAATTTTAGCTGCACGCCAGAGACAAATTGTATTACGTTTCTGAGCTTGAAAGGAATGTCTGTCCTCGTGTCCTGAGAACTGCTCATTCGTCTCAGTGACTGATCTCTGCGGTGTAAGGCCACTTCACTCCCTGATGCCTAATGTATGATTCATAGCAAAGCTCATCTCCACAACACACTTGTAACGTCCTCAGTGCACACTCACTTCCTGTCCAATATCTTGGACAACATGAGGTGGCAGAAAGAGAGCAGGCTAGAGCTAGCTGGGAAATTGTAATGGGCTTTTTTCATACCTTTCTCACATTTAACCAACTTTTTATTGAGCAAATGGATACATTTTTGATAATGAAAATAACAATTATTAGTTCAGTTTCTAAAATGAAAAAAATGCAGCAAAAAACGTCAAAAATCTGTTTCCCAAAGCTCATGTTTGCATCTGCAAATGTCTTGCGTTATCTGAAATTCAAATGATTAATTAACTATATTGTAGACTAGTCTTAGTGAGCTTTGACTTCGTATGGGTGTGGTGGTCAAGCTCAAGTGTATGTGGGGAATATGAGGTTAATTTACTCTACCTTGCTCCATAAAAACAAATGGAGACGGTGTCAGTTGTTGCTTTACCCCATCAAGAAGGATTTCCCCTTTCCAGGACACATACACGTACCACTGCTGAACCCTCAGTCAGGGGCAGAAACGAAGCAGGCGTAACAACAAGCTCTTCTGTTAAAAGCAGTTAAAGAAGTGGACAAACTCTGAAGACACAAGAAACACAGCACAGCACTGAAACACAATTTATATTCTTCCGTCTCTTCTGAAAGAGGCATATATCCTGGAGAAAAACCATAATAAAAATGAGTAATGAATAACACTTAAAATTAAGGAGATGAGCACATTCAGTTCCAGAGTCTGGGTAGGTCTATAGCCAGTAATTGCAGAGAAACCCATACTTCATGGCCTTGGATTCAGTGTGAGAATTTAGAAATAACCCAAAACGTCAGATCTAGTTTTCTTATAGACCTTCATGTGAAAACTTCCTCTACCCAAGAATCTAAGTTTAAACACACCTCCACACATGGCAAAGTAAAACTGCCTTCTTAGGTTGACAACTATTAGTAAATCTGTAGAGTGACCTGCTATTTAAATTGCTAAATGATCAGCTAGAGCCTGTATGAATTAATGTTTATGTATAGCACTTTGTCAGGGTGTCTAAATGCTCTGCAGCCTATGTATTCATGGCTTATAACATGTTTAAAAGCTTGGTGTTAGACCCTATAATGTTGTGTAAGTGTTTTGTGGATGGATAGTGAGGCTTCTCCTCTCACACTCTCTCCCTCTGCTACCAGTGCTGACCATGGGGAGGACACAGACCAACCTGTGGCAAGAGAGGCCTCCTCAACATCTGTGTTTATCCTTGAGCTAAAACCAACAGGCTATATTTACCCCAGTCAAACATACCCAGTACAGAAAGAAGTCAAGGAAAGAAAGATGTAGCTTCTGCTATGCCTGGGCCTATTCTGTCTTATATTCAAACTGAGAAGACTGGCCCCTCTATAAAAGAGGATACAGCACTATCAGCTGAGTGAAAACACATTTTGAACATTTACACCCAGCACTGTTATTCTCTGATTTGTCCTCTTTTCTGATTAGAAGGCACAGATTGGTAAACAACACCTTCAGGGAATTTGACCTCTAAGGGAGAGAAAAGAAAAAAGAGGAGGCAGGAGTGGTAGATCGACTGCCTACCTAGCGAATGCTTTACAGCTACACAGCAGACCATAAAGCAGAAGCTCATTTCAGGAAACATGGCATACTCCTCTTACTATAAATCCCTCATCTCTTGACACTGTCGTGCATGCTGATTTATGGATTATACCCTCAGGGGAGACAGAGCAAAGAGAGTGGGGACAGGAAGCTGCAATGCTGGAGGTGGCCTAATACAGTCTCATTTTAAACCTATACATGCAGTCTATGCAACTAATATAATGTGCATGACATAGGTCTTAATAACAGATCTACATGAAGTTCACTAGGTTTATAGAGAGACAAGAGTTTTTATTCACACAAATCATCAGCATCTACGTTTAAATGATGGAGAAATATTCTTTCCATTATTTTTAGTATCATTAAACCCTAACCTGTACACACAATTCTCTCAGACTGTTATCTAACACATTCCTGCCAAGCCAAATGACTGCATGAAACTACACTATACAGTACATAATTGTCAAGTAATTCATTTTCAGTTCTCTGTGAAAACGACACTGTCTCTGCATGCACGCTGGCTCTCATCCACACAATACACTCTCATTTTCTGTTCTGTTCTGCCTCTGACCATAAGACGAGTCAAATTTTCTTTAAACATCAACAATATTGATTTATGTGAATTTATGTAGAATTCCTGTGCCCTGTGTAAAGCCCTTTCAGAAAGGTACTGATGAATTTGATGTAGCCTATATTTTGTGACCAGTTTGTATATAAATCTAAGAATGGCTATGATAGAAATACGGGAGTTTCACTGCTGTGTCAGCGTGACAACTCCGACTTCAAAGGAGGTTTTTAACATCTACAAGGTGAGAGTAGTGGTTTTTATCTGACTGACTTTCATCTGATGGATCTGAAAATTCTTCCCAAAATAAAGTTATATTGATGTAAAAATGCGAGTACAAAACAAATTACCAGACCCAGCAATAAATATTATTAATATAATATGTAATATACTATATTTATTAGGCTGTAATGTAAGTCATTGTTAAAGTCTGTGGCAGGAGTAAAGTAAAACCCTCTAAGCTCAAGTTCAAGACAATACTAATGTTCAACCCCGTACAACACAGTACAGAGAAGTACAAAGACGCAGGCATGCACCCTGACATATACCATATGGCATGCTTAGCCTAAGGTATCGTCGTCCCTCTCTGCGACCTATCAAGATACACCCAATGATTGAGACGGATGTCGTTTGATGTGCTCTAGTGCATGTGTGTTCTTGCAAACACTGAGACTACAGAGTTGTTCATTTCTTTTAACCTTTATTTAACTAAGATGCCTCCAAGGATTAAATAGGATGCTGGCAAGAGAATTTCTGTTCTAAAATTACAAACAGCAGGAGGGTTGCCAATGTGTCGCGGTTGGGAAAGGATAACCCTAACCAGAGCTGATGCCAAAACACCGTCTTTGCAGAATTAGAAACATCAAAAGACACCCTCTTGGAAAAACCCAACAGATGACCATGACTGTATGCCTGTGTGTAAGCCCCCTAAAATCTTTGTCAAGAACAAAGGAACACAGAAAAAATATGATGACTGATGAGTCACCTCTACTGAGATAGGACGTGGTGATTCAAAGAAATATTTACAGCCAAAATAACTCAGGTGGCCCACATTCAGCTCTCTTTGAAGATAGTATCCTTTGTTGCTCCAACTGTTTGCCATGAAACTACAAAATATGTAGCACAAAACATGAGATCTTCCTCAAGATCACAGACCGTAGGAAACTGTTATGTTGTACCCAGTGGAGCCGACTACAAGCTGCTGGAGGGGTTTTACAACAATGTGATGTGGGTCCAGAAGTATAACATGAGCATAGATGAGCATGTACAGTGTGATACCGTTGAAAGATATAAAATCAAACACATTTATTTATAACCAAGATCTTGTAAAATTGGCAGAAAAAACTTTATGTTCAAAACTGAATATATGACTCATATTTATGAACTCTTTAAGCATTTCTGGAGTTTGGTTTTAATGTGAAATGTGAAAGGCGACTAGTATCAGAGGGACAGGTTACGAACAAACAAAAAACTGAGGTCTCATATACTTTTCATATATTACTACGTATTAGAAAACTCCACTGCACCCATGCAAACTTAATCACACATCTCCAGAAGCATCATGCTGCAGCTGAACAACACAAAAAGAGACAATACGACCAATCAGCTTTGGTGGGCACACTGCAAAGATGGAAGAAACGTCTTCTCAGTTTCAGCTGCTATATTTTATATATGATCTTAAATCCCTTTTTGCACTTAATGTTTGATTCATATTTATTTGGCACATTTTAATAAATAACAATTCAGTCCATTTGTCTGTGTGTTAATTTTTAAGAAAAGCAACGTTTAACTCAAGACAGATGCCTTCACTGTCTTCCACACAGTAAAGTATACAGTTTATTAATTCAACAATCGTATCACACTGGTATCAGGCATCAGCCAAAGAGCAAATCCTAGGTATCAAGTCTCAACATGAAGAATCCTGTGTTAAATAAGACATGGAGCAGAGTGAAAATCAGAATTTAAAGATGTATTTAGCTGACTTAACTGCAGCCAAAAATACAGTATATTACATATGGCAAACAGTCAAACTAAATAAGACTAGAAAGAGTATTCAAAACAATCACTTAATGGCAGTGTTTCCGTTGTTTGTGTCATTTTAATAGCTTTGCTTTACTTGACCACTGCCCAGAAAAACCAGTCAGATAGAAGAATTTCACCAACCTTCCACATATTTGTGGTATCACACCTCACAGAGTAATGGACAACATAACAGTGAACCTGAGGAGTTAGTCACATTTTAATTAACATCATCTGCACCACAGCTTGACAAGCCTACTGCCGTTACTGACTTCCATTTCTGTTCCATCTCTTGGAAGTTACAATCGCACGATGGTTTAAAAAGTATGGGTCAAAAAGCTTACTGGACACAGTGCTGCATTTACTCAAGTAATATTATTCTGAACTACATGTGTGCTGTAGTGTAGTTTTCAATCAAACAGAAGAAACAAAGCAGGAGTGATGAACTGTGACGCTAAAAGTTAAACTTTAAAGTTTGTCTGTAAACGTCAGGAGTTAAGGTTGTGTGCAGTTAGGTGGTCTCATGGATGAAGTGTCACTGCGGAGGACATGTAACTTCTGCTGACTCAATAATGTAACATCATCTGAAATATCTGCTAAAAACACAGCACTGGAGTTGCACTTGCTGATAAGTTCCCAGTTCATAATGAGGAAGCCTGCTTTGCTTTGTTATTTGTATGAAATGCGTTCAAACATTCATGGAAAGGTCTTCATGGAAAATTAAACAGAGAGCATTTTGTAACTGACTTCTGCTATCTGGTTCACAGTCATTGATCAAAGGGAACTGGATTCATAATACGGAGAATCATGTTATTACAATTCAGCTTAAACTTTACAGCTCAGAACTCTGACTGAATTCAAAAGTTCCTCCCAAACTGAAAGTGAAGGGTTCTCCGTCGTATAGCAAACAGTAGTCAGTGCTGTGCTCACCGTTTGTGTTTTTACAGACATGGATGAATTACTGGACAGGTCTACAGGGAAGGTGCAGTGGCTATCGGTCTTATGTAGGAGAGGTGAGGGGCTTTGACATCTCTGTGCCCAGATGAGACTTAAACTCTGTGCATGGTTACAGGCGGATAAACAAAGATAACCAGCTTAAGACACTGAACATCATTGTCAGCTTTTCCCAGGTAATAATTATTCTATTCGTTCTAGATGAGTGGCAGACAGAGTAAAAGATGAGACTACGTGCAAGTCCCGCTGTGCTCTGTTGCTCTTGCAGAAAAGATCCATCATCCTGATACTCGACGTGTCATTTCCTGATGGTTGGGGGATACGGCAACAACACATGGGATCTCTATGAAAGGGAGGCATCATCACCTCCCCATTCACTATACACACTGGATCACCACACACACACACCTAGATCTGCTATGCACGTACAAATCCTACGCATTGTGTATACACGTCTTTTGTCAATTGAACAGAATGTACATGTTCAAACACGTCGGCGCAAGATCAATCTCCCTTTCATTATCACAATTAAAACATGTTGCACAACCTACCACGGTAAACCAGCCACTACACCCCCGTACCAAAGAAATGCGTGTGTGTAACCATCCAGCCTAAGTATTTCCCCTTTAGCTCAATATGAAACAAATATCTAGGCAAGGCAACTTCCGATTCCAGACCCGTGGACTACTCGAAATTCAAAGCTCGTCCAGGCTAACTAGCTGGCTAGCTCCGCTCCCAAACAAAGCTCCCATTGTCTGGAACTTGTAGTTTTACAGTTTTCTCTTGTCCTTCACAACAGCGATTAACTCAGGTACGAAAGACTACAAATCCGAAATCTGCAGAGCACTGCGGACATGCGCACTGAAACCTTAAAGATCAGTAAGGTTCTAGGATATTTTGTAGTTGAGACAATTTTGCGGGTTCTGGCACATTTGAGGCTTTATATATCCACTTGTGAATGGAAGGAAGTCTACGTGTAGTAGAGAGCCGGTGTGAACGGCTCCAGGCGGGACTGAGAGTACCGGCTGAGCCGTAGTAAGGACGTTGTCCTCGTCATTGAGTGAAGTTGGTCGCTCGGCTGCCTCTCGGTGCTGCTCCTCGGTGCTGCTCGCTAACTAACGTTCACTTCGCTGGTCACTTTTAGCGCTTTTGAATAGTCCGCACTGTTCAAACAAAACTGTTGAGAGAAAACCAAAAGAGTTCCCACCTTACCTAGCGCTGCTCCGGTCTTATCGCTGGGCTCCTATTCCGTTAAAATTAATCACCAGACACTGTGAAAACACTCCGTGGCCGACGGTCGACTGTGTGTTCACCCAGCGAGACGTTGCCAAGAAAGCTCAACCGAAACCACGGCGCCCGCACTCACTGCGCCTGCGCGGCTCCTACTGATAGTAGCACACAGGGGGCAGCACGCTGTTAATTCTACTGATGACTGTGGACATGGATGACATGCTGCAGGCACTTTGTTCTGAATCTGATACAGTACAGCAGTCCTACAACAAATCGTTGCTTCATCCCAAACTGGTTTAGAGCTTTTTGGAATCGACTGTTATTTAGCAATAACTGATCGTGGAATTTGATTGTATCTTCTCTACTCTATTGAGTCACAGGTAGACAAAACGCTGTGCTTAAACAATTTCCCTCTAACTATATCTCTGATGTTTGACGGCTCCTGACCCCACTTATGTCATTAGTCTGGGTTCACATACTTTTACCAACCATGTATTAAAACCTATAGACTGTGGTTGTTCATAATTTTAACTTAGATCTTATATTGTTGTTATTAATTTATAATTATTGATGCATTAATGTGCTCATCATATTCGCTTGTAAAGGTGAGGTTATGTTGAATTGCTTTATACTGTTAGGTACTTTGTGAATTTGCCCATATGGATCAATTAAATGCAATCTTAACCTATATTAATATACAGATGTATACAGTATTATATTTTTAAAATCATTTTTATCTAAATCTGAAAATTAGCTATAATTAAAGTTATAAAATAGCAGAGTACTACTATAATATTTAGCTCTGAATTGTAGTAGATTATAAGTATTACATAGCAGAGGATGGAAATACTCAGAGTACTGTACTGTAGTTCCAAATTATACATAGAGTTCTTAAGTAACTAAAGTATTTTCCACCACTGTACTGCTGTGTTTTACTGTGAATATTAGGAGAATCTGAGTGTTATCACCTTTAAAACTAACATTCTGTGTACTCATTGTGCTGCTGAATCACATTTTGATTATCACCCACAAATGAGTCAACAGCTCAACCTGGTGGTCACTAAAACAAGGTCAGTTTGAATTTCACAAATTAATTCAGATAAAAATTAAATGCATAACTCAGCCATACAAGACCATAGTTTGTGTGTCAATTAATGCCATTAATGTGACCGGGTTAAATAAACCAAAAGAAACAACTGGACTGATAAGATTTTGTGTAAATGCGGGCTGTGATGCAGCTTAACTTTCTGCTTCTGTTAGTTTTGCCATTGCATGAGTTTATGTTTTGTGCATATAATGGAATTGCAAAAATGTGAACACTATTGAATTGTGCTATAAACTGTAGGTTCTATGTACAGATCAATCACTGAGAAGCAAACCAAAAGTGTAATTTCCTGCAAAAATTTCCTGTAAGTGCTCTCAGTCTTAGTAGGAGTCTTAGTAGTAGTGAAAGTATTGTGATAAGCTCTAACACCAGACCAGTCTGTAAAGGTGTACACAGAACATCGAACTGGGAAATATAGGAGAACAGGGATATAAAATGACCACACAGAAAAAAAACAGCACAACAACAGATACAAAACAACTACGAATAGAAGGAAACTGAACATGAAGAGACTCAAAATGACCACAAAAGGACTGGAGAGTAGGGAAATACAGAAAATGGTGTTTAGTGGTTACTGTAACAAAAAAGCTAAAATAACTATGTAAAGACATGGACTAAAAGGACCAAATAAATATATTAATTTCATAAGTATCAAAAGAAAGCTCGATCTCTAATGTGAAAATGAATGAGATGAAGCCACCAGCAGCTGCAGACTGTGATTCAGTCATTAGACACCAGGGGTCAGTAGAGTTTAATAAATGATGGGTGTGACTACTACTACTACTACTACTACTACTACTACTGTATATTGTCTGAATAACCCACTGATTGTATGTATGTACTGTATGTACATGTAGAAATGGATGAAGTGCAGTACACATAATGCTTATTTCCCTCTGTCACAGCAGTTGTATGTATGTAAGGTTGCTTCATTGAACACCTGCTGTTGTATTGTATCATGCTGCCCAGTTGTTACTCCCTGTTGTATTACTTGTACCAACAAGATTACAGTAAATGCTGTAATATTGCAGAATATCCAGAATGCGAACCAGCAGCATCTTGTCAAGATTCTCAACCATATCATCATGTCATGTGTTTCTCTCTACACAATCAATGCAGAAGAAGTGTTAATGTGTTAAGTGTTAATGTGATTATATTTTCTCACTTTTCTCCTCCCTGCACAAAAGAAAACCCAGAATCTGCACACATGTGCTAAATGTATTCTTGAAAGCCAGCTCCTATCAATATACTGCAGTTATTCTTAGCTTCAGTTTTCTTCATTAGCATCAAACTACAGGTGTCCCTGAGCAGAGTGGCTGTTGTTCCTCAGATAGTCTTAGGCCTCCCACAAAACATGAGGAGAGTTACCAGTGACAATGAAAAAGAATTAGCCACCATATTATTATGATTAACTGTTGCTTTACAGAGTACTGTACAGTATTATAGATCAGCTGCCAGACTGATGTAGGTCAGCAGGAGATCCCTTATAGACTACATTACCCACAGTGCACCAGAACAACACCAGCGCAGCCTGGTCTCGTTCCAACAGGCTGTATCGTCCTCCTCTTCGCCCTACACGGTGAGCTGCACTCTGATCTGCACACATGCGATGGGTGTAAGTGCGTAGGCAGGCTGCATGCTTCACCCATCCCTGTGATTGGTGGATCAGTGACAGAAGAAACACTTGTCCGCACGTATGCGAACCGCGCCCCGGTGTATTTGGATGCAAAGTCAGCCCACAGACTGACAGCTCGGTGCTCGAAATGTCACGTCTTTTTGAAGGAAAAGCCTGTTTGAATGCGATGGACCTGCGGACAGCTGGCTGAGCAGGGACCCAGAGACCGCCGAGAGCGTTTAAATGCTGGCTAAACTGGCTTACGGACTTACTTGGATGTATCCACACGCCCATGCGACGATATTGGTGGATGTTGCTCCGCTTGGTGTCCAGGTTAGGTTACAGTAAACGCTAAATGTTTACGTATTAAAGCGCTGAAAGCTGATAAGGCTGTTTGGGGCGGAAGACGCAAGCAGAGGCTGAATACCTGCACTAAACCTAAAGAACCGCATAGGCCTAATAATAAATAGACCAACTGTATCCTGTTATTATTATTATTATTATTATTATTATTATTATTATTATTATTATTATTGTTGTTGTTGTTGTTGTTATTTAGCATCCTCTCAACTACATTATTATTAATGGTGAATTAACATGTTTTCTGTATTTTACTCATCAAGGTGGAGGCTTTTCCTAACTACTTGATGT
>OMLM01018587.1:0-29994 GCA_900302695.1 Helostoma temminkii | reverse complement strand
TAACAGTTCTCTGGGCGTCCCACCCTTTAAAAGGGCGTGTGCATAATATATTAACTTCTATATACAGTACTGTACAGATCCAGACTGATGAAAAAGCACCATTGGAAGTGAGGCACAATAGAGGTAGGGGCTTTTTAAGTGCAAGTGGCTTCCTAAGGCTGACTCCACCATCAGGCACTGAGTTAACTCATAAACATGCAAACATCGTGAAACGACTCAGACAAGCTGAAAATGACAAGAGCAAAGAGGCTGGTTTAAAGGAGAGAAATCCTAAATAACAGCGTGAAAACATGATACTGGAATAAGTCATGTGCTAAAAGTGAGAGCAGCAGAATAAAGCATGATGAGAGGAAAGACACATAGAGCAAATACTTTCTCAAGTTATTACATTAAATAAATAAGTAAAACATAAAAATATTCTATTTATGTCTACAATATCTCACACACAAACATGGCTCTAAAATAGTTTGGGAGTATAGATGCAAAGACATTGACATTCTGCTTCCTTCTGTAAAGAGTGAGGGCCAAAGTTTGCTGGTCCAGGTCCTGTCGTAACCAGCTAGTTATATATTATATATGTCAGGTAGGAGAGGGCTTGATGTAATAAGCATTCTGCTCATGCTGAACCTCTGAATTTAAAATGCTTCTTACATGCATTAAAGTCTTAACATGCTCCACTGTAAACAAATTCATGCTTGGATCAACTTATTAAAGGTGCAGTGTGTAAGATTAGCAGGGTTCTATTAGCATATTAGACTACCTGATCCCTGGGGGAAGTTTCTACTGTAGCCCAGAACTGACCAGAGATAGAATTAGAAAGTAGAAAGTAGCAGCTTAAATTTGGTGATGCTATAGCATCACTTGGAAAAATGTTTAATGCAGATGGAGTTCACAACATGGGCAGTGGGAGGTGACTGCAATGTGCAACCTCACCACTAGATGCCACTAAATCTTCAAACCTGTCTCCTAAAAATGCTCCTGCCAAATAAATACACTGCAAACTTTTGTTGCACACGTAGGTTTTTGTATCAACATATTTTTTGAATGAATGAATATTAATTAGTGAAAATGAGGTGCAAAGAGGTAAATGGAGGGGGTACAAAGTGCAGGACTGTGATACCATGGACTGTTTGAGTCAAGAATTCAGGGCGTGGTTGGGTTTAGGCAACAAAAGTACTTTAGTTATTGTTAGAGAAACACTGTGGTTTTGTTTAAAGAGCTGTGTCATTGTTAAGCTTAAGCTGACTTTAACTGAGCGCTGTAAATTAGGAGTAAAACCCTGGTCCACTATCCCTGCCCAATCCACTGATTACCTGGATTAGGTGTGTTCAGTCCATCACAAGGTAAAAACAAAGAGAAGTACAGGCATAGTAGGCAGAACAGCAGCAATCATGGATCAGAGTTTCCCACTCCTGACCAAAACCCAACCATAAATCTCTAAAAATCATGCCATAGTCACAAACCGGATGCTGTGATGTAAAACCTGACATTTTGGCAGACAAAAAAACATTGTCTGGGAAAATTTCATCGCTATGCAACTTGGCGTTTAAGTTAATTGTCAACATATGCTTGTATTAAAAGAAAACAGAATCTGGTTGCAATTATGTTCCCTACAAATATGTATTTCAGAAAGCAGTTTAGTTGGTTTAGCTTAGTTTTAGCAGACATGGTTGAAATCTTACACACTGCACATTTAAAATATACTCAACAATAATACTTTTGAATTCAGAGGTTCAGTACGACAATCAAGTCAGTGCGGAAGACCGAGAAATGCAGCCTCGCATGACTTCAAGAAAAACATTGTTGTTGGATCAGAAGCTTAAAGTGCTTGATGTGGCGACATCCAAATCACAGCTGGATGGTCCATTTGTTTCAGCTCCCAGTCAAACCTGCAACATGTGAATCCTGTCACAGGAAAGACCAACAAACAATACAAACATCTAAATAACATTAAACAAGCCAGTGCAAGGTTAAATTCGCTCACACATTCTACTGTACGTCTCCATGACTAATAACAGTGTGAACCGTGGCCCTGATTTCTGGATTGAAGGAAGCACTGTGCGCAGGCCTGACACATCAAACCAGTCAGCTTACAAAAATAAAAAAGATTTTAGTCACTAAAAAATATCTTTTAGTTTCAACATTAAATATTTTTAATTCGTGGCATTAGGTCATGTTTAGTATTGGGGGGTAGAGCTAAGGTATGCAGACCACTCTCCCCTCGGGTGTATGTGGAGAACAGGGTCTGGTTAGTACTGGTCCACCGTCTAAGTCAGTGGAGGCCTGTGCTGCGCTGATGTCAGAGCAGAACACTGTCTGCCCTGACCTGACCTGTTGTCTGTGGCAGGTGCATTATTGCTGCTCTGGCAATAAGAGGATGTAGAGTCAGGGTGGTCCCCCATCACCTCCCTGTAGGACGGTGGGGGACTTTCTATCCCAGCACTGGCTTTAATGGTTGCAGAGTTACTGCTGGGAGCCTGTAGACTCTTGCTGTGTTTGTAAATATCTCTGGGCTCAGTGTTGAAGACCGTCCTGTTCGGAGGAGCGCGCACCGTGTTTCCTCTCAGCTCCAGCTGCTGGTCTGGAGGGCGCAGCTGTAACCTGCAGGGACCCTTGTAAGGCAGCAGCTCCTCCCCGTCTGACAGGCAGATGAGAGGGGGCAGGTTGATGATTTCCCGCTGCAGATACGGGTATGTGGGCTGGAGGCGACACACTCGCTGTCGCTGAATGAAGGGTGGAAGGCTGCTGTTCAGATGTGCACACATCACCTGAACATTAACACAGAGAGCAAGGGAGCCATTAATATCACAACAGACAAGTAGAGAAGGTAGGTGGCAACAAGTGGTCAGTGAAGTCAGCATTTCAGCCTAATAAGAAAGAAGTCCAGTTTATTGAAATCTTACAATAAAGTGTTATCATAATCAATAAAACTCAAATGTCAAATAGCAAGTTACTGAATAAATAATAAGTGGACACATCATAAAATATGATAATAAAATAGTTAATATTCAATCATATCTAATGATGAAAGTTTAAACATCAAATAATAAATACACATATATATATTAATACAAAGCAAAACACTCTTAACAAGTAAACATTGCATTGAGTGAAAAGGTATAAATTCATAGGTCAAACAATGAATAACCACACATCACATAATGAATAGAGAGGTTTCAAACATATTAAACGTGTGTTAGTTAGTTCAAATACTTACACTGTGTCACAACCATCAATCCATGGTCAAATCCTGCTGTGTCTCAATAGATACACACAAGGTACCTTTTCACATCAGTATGTGAGGGTCTGACCTCACTGCTGCCAGTGCTGTTCTGTGAGTCTGTCACAGGAGGCTTTGACCTCACATTAAGATACTAAGACTATAATTAAGATGAGCTATGAAACAAATCTTAGGAAAATCTGTATAAAAGTATTTGAAGTTACATACTGTAGGTTCAGCCTTTTCATTTTACAGTCGGAAATCTTTCATTTGGATTAGGAGTCCAAGTTATGATACTATAATCTGTAATCTTTTCTTAATGCTGCTTGCACTGAAATTGACCATCCATCCATTATTCATACCATCTTTCCTGCTCACACTTTACAGTGATCACAATTTACAGTTATCAACTATCCTGCAAGTGTTTGAAACCTACGCAAGCACAGGAGCTCACACACTCCACACAGAAAGGCCAGATTCAATAGTAGGTTTAAACTACAATAAAGCATGTTTGAGTCTTGAAGACATGAAGTCATTCTTCATGTCCGTGTTTGGCGCTAAGAAGCCCTTAGTTTTTTTAAGCGGCATTGAAATACTGTTGCCTGCTGATCACAGAAAAGACATTAATCTCCCACAGTAGCAACTAAGTTCTCTGCGTCCTTGGAAAAGATACCAAAACCACCAACAGCACCATCATATATTTACAGCTGTCCAACATTTTTTTATATTGCCCATACATCCCTCTAAAAGCAAAAGCTGTAAGAACTTACAGAATATAACAACACAACTATATAGTACTATATAGAAAACCTAACAAATCCCACTGAGCAGCACTAGGAGACAGTGGAGAGGAAAACCTCCCTTTAATAGAAGAAACCTCCAGCAGAACCAGGCTCAGGGTGGGTGGCCATCTGCCTCGTACGGGTTGGGGAGAGTGGAAATGAAGAGGGCAGGGATATTTTAGGCAAGAGCCATTTTCATTTTATAAGATGACCTTGACATTTCTAAAACTCTGTCCCAGTTTAAAGTTTTGCTGTAATATTTGAGACTTCCTTTTTGTCCAGACCAGACTCAGACAGACTGAACTCATCCCTCAGCCTCTCCTCCACCATAGCACATCAATCACATCACACATCAGTGACATCACCAGATAACACAGAGATCTCCCCTCAGCTTGTGAAGCACAGGCTCAGTAGCCTGAAGGATCCCTGTATGACCCCTCTTGGAGCACTGAAAGGAGGACTAAGACTGAGATCAAAGATCAGTGCAGAATCTGGACTTTGTCACTGAGACGTGGACTGAAACAGTTAGAGTCTGCCATAAAAACGGGTGTTGCTGCGATCAAAGGCCTTTTCCAGAAAGATAGAAATCAAAGACCTGGTTATGTCTCTGGTCACATTAAGACACAGTTGCTGACACAGCAGTTTAACCTGACATTTACAAGTCCCACCACTGCTAAATACAATCAAGTTGTGACATCATCATCATCATCATCAACACTCCAGCAGCAGTTCCAAAGCTATTTACATCAAATTTGCATTATTCATGTATGAAATGTGGCCCCCATGTTCCCCCCAGCCAATCGGAATACTACCTAATGAATAATTCAATTTTCCTCCATGCATATGTCTGCAACTGGAGACATAACAGCCCGGTTCTGAATGCTGTCGCCTATTTTCTGGGATGACATTTTCTTCTCCACGAGAAGATGAAGATGACGACAAGAAATGATGTTGCCTCACTTACTTTACTGAGCACAGTTGACATTTGTTAGGAAGTGTTTTAGTATTTTCAAAATAAAACATGAGCATGATAATGATATTCATATGATAGTCATAACATTATATATGATAACTATAAATACAAATTTATTTTATAAAAAAACCTTTTCCTTCTTTGAATTATCAGTCCAGTCTTTGTTATTGTGATCCCAGAGAAGCTGCCT
The DNA here is from genome assembly GCA_900302695.1 of Helostoma temminkii. NCBI lineage: Eukaryota > Metazoa > Chordata > Actinopteri > Anabantiformes > Helostomatidae > Helostoma > Helostoma temminkii. Next base: position 24,829 of record OMLM01018587.1, on the reverse strand, counting down.
GTTTCTACATCATGTTTCGCTTTACTGAGGCAGTAAACTTCCTGTCTTCCGCTGTTTGTTTCTGAGCTGTAAAGGCTATGAAATGGAAAGTCTTCTCTCGATCTTGATACAAAAAGTGTTAATGCTGATCCCAAACATCCAGCCAGCAGTGGATATCTGTGTGGAAGTAGTCACCTACCGTTTGTGTGGCCTGGTCCCTCTGGGTGTGGCTCAGCCTGCTGAGGAAGGTCAGGGCTGGCAGCCAGTAATGGCTTAATAAGCACATGATCACGACTATCATGAAGGTCATCATCAGCAGGATTATTGTTATCTGAACAAACTCCAGTTCAGCTGCATAAACACAGAGATGGAGAGAAGCACACAGGATTAGAAATTAGACTTTAAAAAACAGTTTCACAGACAGTGTTACTGGGTAATGTCAGATAATACTTTATGTCTTAAGAAGGGTCCATGCTGGTGTATAACAAAGCTAAGCAGCTCCAAGCACACAAGACCTCGGTGCTAATTAGCAACCATTAGGATGTTAATGCTAAAACAAGATTTTGAACACGGTAAATATTATAAAAACTTAGCATTAGCAATTAGCTCAGAGCAATTGGCATCATTCACGAACAGTTCTTAAGAAAACATTTCTTCTTAAAACCCACATTCTGACAATCACCACATTCTGTTTTCTTATTTGCAATTTGTTCTTTGGTTCACCAACTTAGGAATAAAGTTACAAGCTAAATCAGCAGTTAAAGAACATGTCATGAATGTGACGTAGAAATCTTAGATATTGAACGAGTGAACGAGAATTGTGTTTTTCAACTTGGGACTGGGCAAACAAACCACTGGAAACGTTGTGTAATGTGACCTCTGCTGTCGTATCCCATCTCTGGCCTTGAGTTTCCTGTACATTCTCTGCTTGACTGAGGGCAAAACAGCCTTAAAAATATGGGACAGCTTACAGACTGTGATAGAAAAGCATTTTTCATCAACTGTGATACATGTTATCATTAATAGTTTCACAGTATCTGGAGAAATGTCTTTATGCAGAAAGCAAGGCTAAAAACCAGTAATGAATGGCTGCAATCTTCCAGACCTTCTGCAACTCTGCATTGAAAACAGTATAGTAGTACAGGACATATAGGGCGGCATGTAGCTCAGTTGGTAGAGCAGTCATCTGCCAACCCAAGGGTTAGTGTTTTGATTCCCGGTTCCTACTGGCTGCATGCTGAAGTGTCCTTGGACGAGACACCGAACCCCCTAGTTGTCCCGTGCTTGTAAGTCGCTTTGGATAAAAGCGTCTTCACAATGACTGTAATGTAGAAAAACTGTGTGGGCTGAGGAACCTCTGGAAACCAGTCAGTGAGTCACTTTTATGGGAGTCACAATCACATATTTGGTAATGACAACACCTAATATATCAAATCAATAAGTAACTTTAATTATTTAAATTCTACTGACTGTTCCGATATTTAAATATGACTATATGATATAATAACGTGTAATATAACGTAACGTAGAACAGTTTAGTTTTGGTTTGAGTAATGGCAATGGAACACAGAAAGCGGATAACGTGTGCACATCTGAGATGTGACGTGTCCACTGTGTGAACAAAGAGGAAGCGACTGGGGGAGGAAAGACAAAGGCTCAGACGCTGTCTCTGACTGACCGACCTTCACCTTTCACCCTTGACCCTGGGGAGGAGCGAGCTGAGACAGCAGACGCCCGTAATGAGGAGTCTGGTGCATTGCTAATAAATCTGCTCTGTGTGGGTTAGTGTGTGTTTTTCATTTAATAATCTCATCAGCCCTTCACCATACCCTTTTATTAATGCACCATTGTTACCTTTCTACCATAGCAGCTCCAGATCAGTCTTCTGTGCTTTTTTCCACAGAAGCCTGAAATGAATAGGGCGTCATCTTGGAACATGTTGTCTAATTTTTCTGACTACATCCCTGCTATGCACTGACACAACAAGATGCTACTAGAAATGGGTTATGACACCCTGTGTTGTACCAGTCCAGGTTCCTGAGTGGTCAGAACGGAAGGTTCTGTGCGATAATTTATCACTAATCGCTATGCAGTCGTTATTCTTTAACAGACTGGCATGATGGAGATGATCTGATTATGGGCATGTGATAACAAAAACTGTATCTAGTTCACTTTTTATTCCAGCTCATAGACATTTAAAGCAACACTATGCCTCCTCCTGCACAGCGACACTTCTACTGAACCTGAAGCGGCTCCCTCTGTTCTAACTCCTGTGCACATAACATGAAGCAAGTGAATTTAGTTTGTTTATCACTGAACAGATAGTTATTGATAATGTAATATTTGATGTACAGTATATTAAACGTTTGAGATGTCAGACGTCCTGTATCTTTAAATATTTAAATACAATGCATATTTGTCACCACTGGTTTCTATGAGTGTCTTTGTGCTGCACTGACTGGGCTGTCAGACAGTCTGCTGGGGGGAGTAGATGATGTGGGGGAGGGTGGGTGCTGTATCAACCAGGCCTCTCCACACACACACACACACACACACACACACACACAGACTCCGTCCATCTCTCAGCATCTCATTACTGTGACTCTTTCTGCTGTTTCACGGTGTATTGATATATTAAACACTTCAAAGCAACTACAGCTGAGGACTTAGAGTGTGAGGCTCCTGCTCCTCTCAGGTGTCTGACCCAGTCTTTAGAAAGTTACACAGGCTCCACAGGAAAATATCTTCAAGTTATATTAGTTAGAAATATACAAATGGATGACTTACATATATCCATGCCCTGGTCCTGGGGTCTAAAGCAGCTGCTGGAGTAAAAACCATTGGTTCTTGTGTTGCTGGAACTTCCCGGGACCGTGTTCGGAGTGAGCCGGTGCCTGCGCCCTGGGATGCCGAGGAGCGCAGAGAAGCGACTACCGTCGTGCCGCAGTCTGTCAGCGCCCACTGCGAGCACACAGCCTACATCACGACCCTGGATGCTCCGTGTGGTGCATGGACTGTCCTCCTCTAGTAATCTGTAATGTCTCTCATATGTGCAGGAGGCTGCTCTGCGCGTCTGTGTTGCGGGATGTGGACTCCGCCTCCTCTCTCTCCTCCTGTCAGTGATCCATGGGGGAGGGAGGCAGGAAGGGAGGCTCCTGTGGTGGAGTCAATGGGGAGACACCGGTCAGAGAGGGGCCCCTCCATGGATGTATAATATAGGCCCCTCAGGACAGCTGCAGGGATCCAGTGTGTTTCTGCTCTCAGTGCAGAACCACTGAGAGGAACAGGAAATAACAAAGACCCCACAGATCGACCTGCTGCCACAGTAATTCACTTCTCTTCTCACCATAGCACTAGGAGAGATGTCTGCCCCAAGAACACAGAGTAAAGGAGCCTGAGACACCACCAAACCAGGCTGGTGGATAAGTACAACCTTCTGAGCCATAGTGGAGACTTGCTCTGTCCAGTAATGCTTGAGAGTATTATTTATACAAAATTATAAATGAATTACAGCTATACTCAGTTACAGAAAAGTACCAGCCTGTTTAATTAATCAATGTGTATTTATATATACAGGTAGGTCCAGAAGTAATTGGGCAGTGACAGAGTTTTTATGATTTTCACGTATTTTTACAAAAATATAGCATTAAAAATTTAGGAATTACATCTATTTTAAAAAGAGTACTTTTTTCAGGGGCTTAATTGAGTTTGGGCAATCGACTGGCCATACGTTACCTGACCAGATGTGGTCCATTCCCTCATTACTTCAAGACAAATGAAGTAGATAAAAGGCCTGGAGCTGATATCAGGATTTAGTGGTTGCTAAGTTGCACTGATCTCAATGAAAGTAAATGAGACCATCATTAGGCTAAAAAATTTGCATAGATCTATAAGAGATATAGCAAAAACGTTATATCCTTTAAAAGAAAGAAAGCTTAACAATAATGAAAGGCCTGAAGACCACAGAAAACAACTAAAGCGGATGATGGCAGAATCCTCTGTGAAGGAAAATCTCTTGACAGCATCAACAGAAGTGAAGAATATTCTGCAGAAGGTAGTCGCGACATTGTCAAAAAGAGACGCTTTCATGAATGTAAATACAGATGGTTTACAACAAGACTTTGTCAGAATATATGTAATGTTCTGGAATCAGATTCTTTGGACAGATGAATCCAAGATTCACTTGAACCAGAAGGATGAAAAAAAAGTATGAAGAAATGAAGGAAGAGGAAATGAACAGTTCATGATCCACAGCTACCACATCATGTGTCAGACATGGTGGAGGCAGTGTTATGTCATGGACATGTATGGTGTTTATTGATGATGTGACTGCTGACAGAAGGAGCAGTTGAATTCTAAAGTGTATAGGACTCTACTCTCTGCTCACATTCAGCCCAATGCTACAAAACTTTCAGAGCTTCTCAGTGTAGATGGATAATGACCCTAAACATACTGTGAGAGTGACTTAAGAGGTATTTACTATTATGTCACTTTGCACAAATGCTATTAAGCCCCTGAAAATGGAGGTACTCTGTTTAAATGGCTGTAATTCCTAAATGGTAAGATCTTTGTGAAGCCTCTTAAAATAAAGCTAAGTGTCTGCACTTACTGTATATCACATCTTAATGGTGTATAAAGGGAAAATCATAAAAACTCTGTCACTGCCCAAATACTTCCGGACCTAACTGTATTACATTATAGAACTACAGAACAGTTAATGTCTTAGACAAAGTAACTGGTGCAGCACCAGTTCCAACATGATGGAGGACCAACATAGCTGATATATTAGTTTGGTGGATTAAGTTTGGGGCCCATGCAGTTTCCCAATTTCCTTGTTACAATTATAGTTTATATTGAGTGTGTCTATTCAGGTGCCAAATCCTAATGCCTGAGGTGCTTCTTCACCTTTATGGTCTTGTTATGATCATGAATGAGGAAATATGCCCCTGAGTAGGGTCTTCCCAAAGAAGATGGGATGGGGCAGCTATTGGCGTAAAAAAGCAGGAATTGTACAACAAGTAAGTGGAAGAACATTTTGTTTTACAGGAAGAGAAACACACATGTGATAGTGGATGTAGAAGATGAAGCAGAATTCCAGATATGTTGATACCCTGTTTCCACCAGGACCAGGAAGCTTTTGAAGAAGTTAGTGTGCACTTTAGACATGAGAATAAAGTTTAACACATTTTGTTTTATTGTACAAACTATGACGCTAACATGGGGGTTTGATAAGGGTAAAAATGTTTTTACAATAAAAAAAACATCTAAATAGCTATAATAATTATTATTATAATTGTTTAAAAGAAGATATATTATTATGAAGTGTTAGAGTGTTTAAGAATGTATGATTTTATTCTGCCCTTAGTTAAGTTTAAGTTAGTTTTTAAGTACTATTTGCAGTGGGTGGCGGCAATGCACCATTACGTTATTTGTCAACCGCCGCAAAGAAGAAGGCGAAGAAGAAGCCGAAAGGAGGAAGAAGGTGGACGAAGAACAGAGCAGCCATTTTCGTGAGGTCGAAATCTGCAGTGCAGGGTAATATTTTTAGTACTATTAAATTTACATTTTATGTCAGCGTTAACTGAACTCTAGTAGCAACCGGAAACTGCAAGCTGTATAATGACTGTGATGTTTAGGACTAGCTAGGCTAGCTTGTGACGTGAATCGTGGCAAAGTTAGACAGCAGCTGGAAAACGATGGTACATGTTTTAAACGACGTTTAATGTTTCGAGTACGCGCCAGTAAGTGGAGGTTTAAAACATAGTCGTAATGATAAGGTCCATACAAAGCAACCACCAACCTCAGCTACACAACATTACAGTTACACGGTAAAGTCCATTTTCACTGTGCTCACAGCAGCACGCAGCGCTGTCCAGGTCTCACTACACGGTGCGTCAAGTGGTTTTCACTGGCTGCAGCTGAAATGATACCAGTGCCACCCAGCGGTGGTAACCATACAGTGGGCAAAGAATCAGTGAAAAGTGAATAAATATATAATTACATGAACTTTCTAATGTAGTTATATCTTTAAATTGGTTTTCTTCTTAGGCAGAGCTTACACAGTACATAACTACTGTATGTAGTTACTCTATAAATAAATCTGATTATTTTACATGGTAATTGATGATAGAACAGTACAGAAAGTGGTCAGGGTAATCTGAATCTACCAGTACTTTATATTTCTATATTCCTTAACCAAACTTTACACATGTGTGTGTAGGTGCAGATTTGATACACACTGAAACACATGATGTTAGATAATGATCATTTTAAAACCAGTGACACTGGTGTGCTGCAGCACTGCTGGTGGTAATGATGATGAAGACGATGACGAGGGCTTCTAGTTCAACTTCTTACACAAATTACAATTATTCTTCTCCTTCTACAAGTATTGGCTAATGAATGTAGTGTGTGAATGTAGAGATAGTCCAGGTGAGCCGTGTTCTCACATTAAGAGGAATTCCGCTTGATTGCAGTGAGTAGATTGCAGCTGTGTAGAGCGTGTGGGATGAATGTCATGACACACCAGAGGTCACATTCCCACATTACGCAGACTTTGTACTAGGAGACTTGCAGGATAAAGTCCAGCACTCCTCCAGACTGTCGGACGTTTGTGTTTTCATATGCAGGTCTCTCAAATGATATCTTGATATGTGGTGTTTAGGACTCCAGAGCATGTCTGAAAGCAGTATATGTCACTGCAACGCTGCTGTACAAAGGACTTGTCACATTTCAGCTAACAGCTAATGATAGCTAGAGTTACAAGGAATGATCATCTGAAATTAGTTATAGCACCTTTAACCCAGAAAATATTCAGTAGATTATTGATAATGAAAGAAATTCTATGATGCATCAATACGTGTTAGTTGCAAATGTGATATTGACAGAAATGTTTAGAAATGTTCCTTAAATACAATAATATTATAGATCCTGTAGTTAAGAATAAAGTAGCACAGAACCAGGCAGAGACGAGCAAGTAATAGACAAATAATAGTCAAAATACAGTGAAGTGAAAATGAAAATAGACTATGAATAGAAAAGTTCAGTAGTGTTCTTACTGTGCAGTAATATGTTCAACAGAGGAAACAAAATAAAAGCTTCATCTGTAAATCTCATCTCTCAAAACAACATAACAGCAACTAAAGCAATGTTTAATTCTGTTCAACTTCTCCTACAGCATGTTATCCTTAGGTCAGATGAAATTCTTCTCGTAGCTGAAATAAATACCAAGCTGAATAATTCTCATTCTGACATCTTTTTCTCTCCACTCAATCATCTCCAGATGCCAAGACACTGCTCGGCAGGTGGCTGCAAATCTCGGGACAACCGTGAGACTCGTAATGCCGGCATCACTTTTCACAAGTGAGTAATTTTCAGTTGTACAGTTTTTAAAGAATGTTGATTCCTGTCCATTGCCTGTGGTATTGACTGGCAACAGGGTGGTCAGCAGTAAAAGTAATACTTTACAGTAGTGTTTCCCCTTAGTGTCAGCTTGTGATTTTGATGTTGTACCTTTCAACCACTGCTGAAATGTTGAGGTAATAATGAATCATAATTTACTTCTAGGTTGTACGTTGGTGTCTATATTTAGAGAAGATCTTTTTTCTGTTTTCTGCAGCTCAGAACACAAATAATTCATCTATATACTGACATGTAAACAGCCATAGTCCTAAGTAAGTTCCATGTAAATAAAGAAATCATTATATTTAAATTATTATCATTTTATTGATCATAATTGAACAGGTTGCCAAAAGGAGCAACTCGGAGGAGCCTTTGGATTACCAACTCCCACCGTGCAGACCCCTGGGATCCTCAGACTGACTTTGTCTACTTTTGTTCCAAACACTTCACCCCTGAGAGCTTTGAGCTGACAGGATGCAGGTCTGTAGACTTGTTATTGACCACTGGTATAACACATACTGGCAGAGATTACATAGCAGCCTAAAATGTGTTTGGCCTTTTATTCACAGTGGTATCAGAAGACTAAAGGAAGATGCATTCCCTACTGTATTTGAGTCCAATTCAACAACCAAATGCAAAAGAACAGGAACACAGCAGAAACAAGAAGACACTACTGTCAGGTAAACAAGCAATATAGAGGCATATTGTGTCTGAGAATAGCACCCAGACCAAGACCAGTAGGAGAACTGGCAACAACCTGCAAAATTCAAATGATGATAATAATAACAATAATCATAAATTCATTTTTTTGTATAGGAACCTTTTTGAACATAGAGTATGCTAGCTAAACTATGCTAAGATAGTGCCAGCATACAGCTCTATCATTAGTTCTGGAGTGTGTTTCTAGCAGAAAATATAAAAACAACAGTTATACACTGGAGCCTTAACAAAGTTACAAGAGCATTACAAAAGTTACAGTCATGCTAGCAGCATAAACACTGTTCTTTGGCAGGCATACTTTTATTTAATGTCACTATCATGTTGAAATGTTAGCATGTTGACATTAACTAGTTATCACCAAGCGCAGTACAATTTAGAATGTTGATCTGATGGTGGCGCCATTGCCATCCCTATGTCCATGCTGCTAGTACGTCTAAAAAGTCTAGAGTAAAATGATAGGCAAGGCAAAGAGACTGTGTTAAGAGACAAGTGGCTATTATGTGGCTCATTGTGGCTGTTTGTAAAACACAATTATGAATGGAAATGTGGTGACGGCTTGACACAAGGTAATTCATGATTGTCCAAGAGACTGAAACGCTATGAATTAACTAATATTATGACCTAAGTGAGACAGTGCGGGAGTTTTTTAAAGTTGTTTCTGACAGCTTGTAACTTTAATCAAAGGTGGTCCTATTGCTTTGCCAGTGGGTATTAGTGGCTGATTAGTTTCCTCTCAGCTCAGCTGCCTAACTGCCAGTGTGGCTACAGAGTTTTATGATGACTAGGGATGTAGTGATTCTCCAGAGCCATGGTTCAGCTCACACTTAGATTGTTTTTTGGTGTTTGGGGTTTTTGGAAAGACCTGGAAACACTTTTTGCTTTCCACAAATGACCTACATTTAACATAAATCTACATTCTGACAAAAGGATCAGACCTGGGTTCTCCTGGATCTAATGTGTAATGTATCAGCTAATGTATCAAACCAGCTGCTGTGTTAGCCACAGTTCTTAAGCCTGAGTCATACGCTTCATATAGCATTCACAGAAAAACCACCAGCCGCGCCACCATACTTAGCTGACCTGTAGTGATTATACAGCTGGTTTGTCCTTCATTTCTGTGTGTGTTGTAACATGTTAAGGACAAACTAAAGAAACAAACTATTGACACAGGTATCTTTCTTTTCTATAGGAAACGTTCCTGCTCAGGTGACCAGGAGAACCTACAGCAGGAGACAGAGGAACCCACAGTTCAGAGGTCACTGTCAGCAGCTGAGGAAAGTCATGGAAACATACCTATGTCTAATGAAGAGCCATCAGGGGTGGAGCAGCTCCCCCAGCAATCTTCACCTTGTCCACCCACTGAATCTCGTCCCTCTTCCCCGTCACGTTACATGAGACGTCTTCCGCCTCCTCCAGGATTTTACCTGTCGAAGGAGCACAGCTACGCTCAGCTCTCCCCCCTGCTGTGGAGGAGACGTTACGACCAGGCTATTGACTGCTTGGAGAAGGCCTTGCGACAGCTGCACGCAGCGAAGCGCAGGGAGAACCGCCTACGAAGCACTGTGCTGAGGCTCCGTGATAAACGTCTGAAACATACTCTGCTTGCGTCACGAGATAGTTGGAAAAACAGGGGCTGGACCCCAGAAGGGCACAAGGGAAGCAGCAAAGGAGGTTCTAACCAGGAGGGGAGTGAGACTGATCTTAAAGGTCAGGATACAGGGTTGTTTGAGGACAGATGTGTGGAGCAGATGGAGCTGGGGGGTCGTTTTCTTGCAGACAGCAAGATCTGGTCCGATGAGGACAAGGGATATTGCTTTTACTGTGGAAGGGGGCAGGTGCAGGTGGGTGGTCAGGTAGAATGTGCACTTCCAAAAACTGGGAAAGACGTCCCGCCCACAGACCATGAAGACTCATTTAAAAACAGCACTTGTGGCGCAGCTCAAAATACCAACAGCGGTCCAAGTCTTCCACATGTGAGTCCTGCTGGAGTGTGTCTAACTGATACTCAAGAGCGGGGTTTGCAGTTTGTAGCCGCTCAGCAGAAGCTGATGGTCTCTGACACTTGTGAGGGAGAGTCCGAGGCTGTGGCTCAGGAGCATCACTTAGACCTGCAGCAGCAGTTTTGGATACATGGCACGGCCGAGGGACAAGTGATTCTGGTGCCGGTCTCTGCTGAAGACGGACCACAAAGCTTTGTCAAGATGAAGGACACTGACCAAGTACAAACCATATTGGTTCCTGAACTGGATCTCAAAGGAGAGCTGGAACACGTAGCAGAGAACAGAGCCACTGATGAAGAACGATGCGATACCACCAGTACATCAGCGCAACAGAGAGAAGATGTGAGGGAGAAACTTAAAGAACATCTGGAGGGATTTCACCTCCAGCTGAGCACTGAGTTTCTAAACTAGCAGAATGTTCTGACAGCACAACACGGTCACTTTATGAGTCTGGAATATTACACCAGTTCAGATTCAACTTAATACACAATACTGTAGAGTCATAATGAATACTATTATTACATTAATGTGGGAACATGTAGTATGTACTGTGCTTATCAAAACATGATATATGCTCAAATATACACTGTTGAACTGGATGACACATTCCTTTGTTACCACAAACACACACACTGTAGTTTTTGAGTCATTCCTACATGCAGTACATTGTGCAGCAGCCACACACATACTCCTGTTTGTTTGACAAGAGACTAACAAAAAGTGTATTCTGTGAAATCGCTGAGCCTTTTTTTATTGAGACTATTTATTTGTGAGTTGTTTTTGAAACATTTTCTTCAGTAGGAACTAATGAGCTTGTGTCTTTACATGGGATTAGTTACAATGAGAAAAAATAGAATAGACTAACACTCTGTAAAGTCATTTGTGCTCTCTATTTTTGCATTCATCATAAAATATTCTATATTAGAAAACCAAAGTGTGCCATGTATTAAATGTATGTTACAGTATATATAATAATGAGCATTATGAGCATTACACACTCACACACACAAAACCACCTAAGAAGTTTATAAGATTTTAATAACATGCTCTCTTTGAAACTGTGTTTTCATTCAGTCATGTGCAGTGGCTTGTATTGAGCTCTATGTAACATCATAGGAATGCTCGCTGTTTATGTATTCATGTGTGTTCATGTTTTCACGCCCGTGTGCATGCATGTGTTAATACAAAGCATCTGGGAGCAGCTCAGCAGGGATGAAACAGTTGGGAAAAAAATGATGGTCTCACACTGAAACAATTCACTTTGGCTTCTTTGTTTGGGTGTGGCATCATCGGCCCTACCTACTTAGATACTTCCTGGAGGAAAAGGAGGGCTGACAGTGAGGGTAGGGGTCTCCTACTATAAAATTCACCTAACTCTTCTACTGTGACACACCCTTCACTCTGTGCTCGTCAGCTGCTCTCCACTGTTTCTATCCGAGTTCAGGCAGAGGAGCTGCTTGCTGCTGGAATCCTGCTGTGGTGGTGTTTCTTCTTAACATAGATTCCTCTGGTTGATTGGAACCAAGCGCTGGCTCTCTGCTCACTTCTACACCCACCCGCTGACTTGACTGTCTGAAGTCATAAACCACATAGAAAGAATGTAGTTGTGCCTGTTTCCTTCTCCCTGCGGTCTCCCATGCCTTTCTTTTTTTTTGTTTTCATTAATATACCTTCCAAGAAAGCTGCTGTAAGGCATTTCCCACAGTCTTCCATGTTCACATACAGCCTGGGCAGATAGACATATATACAGCTGCAGTCGTAGATGGTAGTGAAGAGGTTAACTTAGTGACAGCCTGGAACAAAAGTGGACTACCAGCCTAAACTTGCAGGCAGTTATTGCGTAAAAAGCTGTGTCCAACTTTTTACTAAAGGTTTCCAGATGTGGAATGAGTTGTCTGTTTAAATAGGAACTGTGCCTCAGTGGAAGATCCAAACACAGTACTTCATACAGTATTTCACAGACTATACAGGACTTTCTTTTCTAAATTGAGCTACTTCTTCTACTTTTTTAACTTTTCCTTAAATGCATGTTTTTTATAAAGGCAGACATTTGACAGCTCTTACATCCGCCTGAAATGTGTAAGCGTGTTATATGACTGTTCTGGCCACTTTAAATCTAAGTGAATGCACAGTGTACAGTGTTTCTGAGTGTATATCACATATAGAACATGTATAGTGTGAGTTCTTCCTGGCTCTTCTGGTGCTGAGGGAGGATCCAGGAATGCTGCCAGCTGGTGACACAAGCACTGCTCCACTGACACACAGCAGCGGCAGCAGCAGCAGCAGAGACACGCAGGAAGAAACGTTAGCACACTCACAGTCGACATGCCTCAGGTAAGACACTAACTCATCTTTTATTATCACCAAATAAAACTTAACTACAACTTGAGCTCGACCAACTTTGCTAACTTTTAAAGTTTAGATCCGGTTTGCACGAGGAGAATCCGTTATTTGGTAGCTGAGTTCGTTTGCTGCGACTTAAAAAAAAAAAAAAAAAAAAAGCTCACGCGGATTTAGTTTGGAGTGAAACCGAGTGACACGCGATGAGAGCGGGACGCAGAGGGACGGTTTCCCGCTGAAGATGCCCCGTCCTAAATAAATATTTGTCGGAGGAGGAAGTTTCACCGGAGTTCAAATAAGTGTGTTTGACATGGGAGCCATTATGTTCCATGTCCTAGTCGCTGTCTTCCAAATGTGACGGAGTCTCCCCTTCCTGGGAACACGACAGTCCCACCGTGCTTCTGTATGCTTATTATTAGTATTAAGCACTTAAAGTGTGACAGTATGACAGTGACATTCGGGGAAAGTAGAGGCAGTGAAGGCAACATTGGTGTGTCACAGTGGGTTAGTGAGGGGCGTGGCCCAGGTGCAGACACTAATCCACCTGTGTGTAGAACTGGATTGTGCAACGCAGCACGTCTTCCTCTTTGTGTGTTCTTTCTCATCAGCAATGACAAACTAATAACTCATCATCATCAGGGTGTCACAGCGGCTGTGCCCTCAGCTTCAAGTGGGGCCTGTGGCACCTCTGGTGTCTGTCCTCACAGGGCAAGCCCACATCTAACAATATGCCACAATAGCAGGAAATAAAAGATGTGTAACATGAAGCTTCAGAAGAGGCCTGAATTTTGTCACGTTACTGTGAGCGATCTGAAGCACGACTGTTTCTAGTTTCATGTCAACAGCGAGTTAGAGAAAGATGGAGGGATTTGGGTGTGGTAGTGGGTGCTGCCATAAAACCAGGAAGTCCATCTTTAATTATTCTTATTAACGTCTTACAGGTTTTTCCAATAAAGCAATTTTGAAAAATGCAACACAACAAAAACTATTAAACTGAAAGCATGTATGTGAGACACTGGTTTGGAATGTTTAGGTTCACAGGATCTTTATGAGTATGTGTTGAAATCTTCTGCAGCAGTAAACATTACTGTCTACAGACAGGATGTCTGAGCTGTCTGTGAGAGAGTTTTAGCTGAGGTGAAGAGGGCTTGCAGCGGCTTGTGTGTCTGTTCATCAGTCAGCAAGGGTGTGGTTGTGACGAAACAGATTGCCCACAGGCTTTGAATAGCAGCAGCAAGGCTGATGACCAAGAGACAGTCATCTTCAGCGCTTCTCTGATCAGCATTAACATGCAGCACGTCTCACACTGTAATTAAGTCACAACTCTGCTTTTTAGTTCTTTTAGCTCATAGTTTGGGTTTTGCAGTGTATATACACTGTGAATCAGTCTCTAGCATTGTTTTTTGGATGTAGAAATCAGCTGTTGACCTGTTGGTGAAAGTAGCAGCACATATTTACCTAAGGAGTTGGTAGAGACCAAAAACTGAGACACAAGTGGTGGAATATTTAACACCAATTGAAATGAATCACCATGTTGCAGCATGTAACTGTATATGGTGTTTACAAGTTGTTGTATACAGCTTTAAGCAGTAAAAACCTTACAGTTAAATGAAGGAAATAGCAACAGCGAAAGAAAGACTGCAAGACTGTCATAAAAATGAGTTTGGAAGTTAATCTTGATGTCCTAAATTTAAATTTTCCTAAGCACATTGTGGATGTCTTATCCATGTTGGCTCGAAGGTTGGAAACATTCTTTGACCCAACATTCTCACCACAAGATCTGTTTGGATCCATTAATTTGAGGAAGCTTGCATGACATGATCAAAAGCTCACTAAATGGACCTTTTGGAGGATTGTTAGGTCAGAGTGGTGTGCAGTGACATCACGTGTGGACATATGTGTCACAGTTTCCACCTCAGTTTTAGAACTGTTCTACACCTAGAAGGCTCTGAAGCAGGCAGAAGTGACTGGTTATGTTCAGGGTGAAAGTTAGATCCCAGAGCTTGGGATCTAATGCTAAACCTTAAAGTTATTCAGGATATGTACAGTAGTAAAGGGCAGATCTCCCTCGGTTCTCCAGACTTGGATAAGTAAAACAATTCATGAGCTCATTCAGACAGAGCTTTACTGCTGTGTGCTTAGCAGCTGTGTAACCATGCAAGCTTCACTCTCTCTGCCAACTACTGCCAGTCTGTACGAGCCAAGGCAGCTGAGATATGCCCCATTCTACATTCACACTGCCTCAAAGCTTTAGTGTTTGTGACAGGAGTTACGAATAACAGCATATCTAGAGTCTTCCCATGTGACAGCACAGGAGCTGATGATTCAGCTTTAACACAGGAAGCCCTCAACTTGATGGCGATGACCTGCTGTACTCTTTCACGGCGATCATCGTCCTCTATTTTTGGAGTCCCGGGGTTTTTTCAACTTCACTGAAACAGATGGAGGTTTGATAGTCAATAAAACTAAAAAATAATTCTGGTTTCCTTTAACTGAGACCACAGTTCTTAATTAACAAGGATCTTTATGAGTGGACAATTATGGATGAACTCCTCTACCATGATGCCTGTGATTTTAGACTGTAGTACTGATAATCTATATGCTTAGCCTCCAACTTGCTCCCAGCCTATTTGAGAAATCCCACTTCTCTTATGGCAGTGTGTCCCAGATATTAATATTCCCTGATTCCCCCTGATATTTGATATTTCTTGTTGCAAGACAAACTGTCACTTGGCTTTTGTGTGGGCTCTATGCTAAGAAAGCAACATTGTGTTTGAAGTAGTGTTAGTGGTCTGTCGGCGGGTGCTCTGGTGTGCTGCCAGATGGCCATCTGTGTTGTGAGGCGTTCAGGGACAGGTCAGAGTGTAGGTCATCTGTGTTTCAAAAGGCCCCGGCTCCCAATAAATACAAAAAACAAACAAATTTGAGGTCTGACTTAGCTTGTAATACCGTAACTGACTTGGAGCGCAGCTGGAACCAGCTGTTACAATAGTGACATATTGTATTTACCAAATCCTGAGTGAAAATTCTGCTCTTTAGCTGCTAAGTGTTCACCATGTGGTCTCTAACTATATTAGTTTGCTGCTTACTGCTGAACAAGTAGCACAGTGACATTTTTACCCTCTGAAAACAGCTGCTTCCTGCGGTGGCAGAAAACAGCCCTTTGAGAGCAGTAAGAGTGAACCAACAGTAAAGTTGTGATCCGGACACCAAACAATGAGCTGAAAATCACTGTAAAGCTCTGTGAAGCAGAGGAGAGCTTCAGACTCAACACTGTCTTTATATTAGCTCTTGGATTGTAGTTATTAATCTGTAAAATGTACATCACAGCTGCTTTAATTAACTACTTTAGCTCTGCACCTATTAGCAGGAGCAAAGGACCTGTTGGAGCTTGAAGAGGACATGTCTTATCATAAAATAGTATTAGATGTAGGTACAACCATGCTTTCCATTGTCTTTCTTCCTCTTTTATGCTTTAGTTTTTCTTGTTTTGTCTGTCCCCAGTTCTCAGACCTGGAGAATGCCATCGACACACTGGTCACCGGGTTCCACCAGGCTTCAGCTGACCATAGTCCAACGCTCAAAACTGATGAATTCAAAGGCCTTCTGTCCTCCCAGCTGCCCAACCTGGTCCAGGTAAAATGCAGGTTCTGAAACATACCCAGCAGCAGACACACCTATTAGAAGCAGACTCACTGGACTAGTGGGGAAAGGATCTAATGTGTTCACTTAAAAGGAGTATACCACTGCAATCATTGAGTGTCTTTGAAAGACTAACCCCGGGGCTTGAAGATGGTTGTAATATTTGTGGTTTGCATAAACACTCCAGTATGTTTGGTCACAAGTGAAACAAAAACTGCACGAGCAACAAATAGAAACAGCTTATGATGACACAGTGATACTGGATACTGGAGTACTCTGAAGTTTTTCTGTGGGTGTTGATACATGTACATTTTTGCACCATGTAACTGGTTCTCTACTGGAATCCAAGATAACTTCAGCTGCCTCCATTTGCAAAAAAAAACAACATACAGACTTCAGGGCCACATTGTAAGCCTACAGATGAGTATTTATACTTTCCATATTTGGTTTTCACAAAGGATAGTTTCAAAGGAGGACAGAGGAGTTGTTGTTGAATATTGTTGAATTAGGGCAGTGTTAGGATACTTGGAAAAAAGTATAACATTGAAAAAACTAATAAGTGGACCACAGTGACATCACTATAGAAGTCTGAGAGGTAAAGCCATCAACATCAAACAAACAATATGACAGATTAGACTGACAGTCGTACCTTGAACAGAAAACGAAGGTGAACTGTAAAAGGATTATCCAAACAGTTTGCTGTACACGTCCATCATAATTTAGATTTCCTAAACAATCAGAGATTAATAGTGATATTTCAGGTGCTCACTTTTAGTTCGGTCTCCAAATGAAGCGTCGCTGTCCTGGGGTCAGCAACACAATTGCCATTTAGATTGTCATATATAATATGTCATTTAACATTCTTTTTTGTCTCTGTCACCTGTAACTTTCATGTAGTGAAGTGGACACAGTGTCACATTCAACGTGCTGTCATGTGTGTTCCCACAGGGGGCCGGAACAGACCAGGGAATTGGTGAGCTGCTGCGGAAGATGAACGTAGCTGATGGGGAGGGCATCTCTTTCCAGAACTTCTGGAACTTAATCCAGTCAGTAGCCACTTCGCAGTATGACAGTCTCAGCAGCAAGAAGGGTGCATCATGCAGCTGCATGCTCCTGTGAAGATCAGACTCTAAGCCTGACAGAGAGCTCTAAGTTTCCACCCTGGCAGTTA
Organism: Helostoma temminkii; assembly: GCA_900302695.1. Classification (NCBI taxonomy): domain Eukaryota; kingdom Metazoa; phylum Chordata; class Actinopteri; order Anabantiformes; family Helostomatidae; genus Helostoma; species Helostoma temminkii. The sequence goes on along the minus strand of OMLM01018587.1, from coordinate 7,576 downwards.
ACAACAATATTCACAATGTTATCCAATCAGGTGTCAGAATACAAAGGTACAAAGTCTAGTGTGCACACAACAAGCTGCTCCCATCATTTACCCTAAAGAACATTCCTGATTTCAGTGTTATCTGATAGGTTTCCACATTACATGTCTGTCAGTGTACTTCTCAGCATTTTTTGCAGTAGTTAAAGTCCAGTATCCATATAAATATATAATTGTACTTAAAAGAAGTACTTGTTAAATCATCAGACAGTGTCTGAAAGCCTCTTTATCGCTTCCTATCCCAGCAGGCTTGTGTGCAGACTGTTACCACTTTCAGGCAACACACCTGTGCATGATTGGGGTCAACTAAATGTAGGCTACATTCTGCACCGGTGTAGCGGAGGGTTACAGGCTAGTACGACACAAACATAACTGAACCTTTAACACACCTTTAGACCATCCAACAATCATGTTTTTTTTTATTGGAATTTTGGATTTAACTGGGGCAATAAGCTGCTGGGCAATATCACGGTCACCTCCCCCTTTTTCACTTAAACTTTGGCTTTGGCAAGATGTGATGAGCACTGACAGGTTTCAGAAAAGTGGATTCCATTAAGCATGATCTTAAAATGAAGAAGCTATACCATTCACCAGTTCAGAAAAGGGAACAGGAACAGGGTCCAACAATTTTTTCTACTCTTAACTCTCAATGTTCAAACGCATAAATACTATAAAAAGCAGAGAGTTGAATGTCAAGGCCAGATCATTAGAAATATTGGAGAACTGCAGTTTTATTTTGAAAAGCTTTGAAACATTTATGCCGACCTTTCTTTCTTCCTTTGTGCAAAACTGACTCCAGGATCAATTTTCTGTGATTCTCAGTTACAGTATGTGACAGTTTACAGTAACTTTCAGTGTTTCATTTTGCCTGAATCTATAAGTATATGAATCAGATCATCTCAGTTTGAAAATATAGTTTGGATAGTGAAGAAATTTAAAATGTATGCTTTCTAGTACCTTTGTATGTTTCTCCTGCTAATGCTTCACCCTGTGGAATTGTGCATTTTCTACATATTTATATTTTGTAATTCTCTGTATTCTGACATGCGTGACACCATAAGAAAAATAATGTAATAAACCCCTAAAGAAATCACCAAAAAGAATTTTGTTTTTGCTTATTTATTGGTTTATAGCCAGGAAAAAATCATCTTAGTAGTTCATGTGAAAATGTGCATTAAATCAATTACTTTTTATTGCGTTAATTGCATGAATTGTCAAGTAACCTTATCAGAAATGTATCTACCAGCAATTTAAAGCCATAGCAGTAGTCTATTCAGTGCTTTATTGCAGGGTTATACTAGCATCAGGAAAATGGATCAATTAAATAAATTACATGAATCACATGAGCACTATGGGTTTAAATTCTTATTGAACGAGGGCGTACATCCTCTCTTGAGTCTCTTTCCCTCAGGTGTACCTCGAAAGAATTCTAGATAAGATGAAAACACATACTTATTCATGACTTTGACTCTCCCGAAGATGTCCAGTTCTGTTTGCTCATCTTGGTAAAAACCACTCATCAGCTGCTTAGATTTCATATATAGGGCATTTTCCTTTGCAACAACTTCGTCTAACCAGAGCTGTTTGTCCTGCGGTGCCAGGTCGTAGTTCTCAACAGTGCAGCCGTAGAATCCTCTGCGGAATTGTTCAGGCCAGGGTTGCTCGGTCACCATAGGGTGGTCATCTCCGACAAATGCTGTGCACAGGGGGCTGTCAGTCCCCCGTAAGCGGCCTACTTCACATCCTATGACACTCATGAGGAAAAGCGAGAAGGTTCTGAAGTTGCGAATCGAGGCTGAAAACACTGCTACCATGAAGTAATGACCCCATCTCTCGCAGTTGTAGCTGCACTGTTGGTACTGGAAAGTCTGTCGACAGAAGTCGTTGAACTTAGATGCTTTGAGCCCCTCCCTCAGGTCACGCAGTGAGGGCTCGCCCTGCTGCCCGTTAAAATTCTTCCGGAACTGTTCAATTTCACCATGATTGTCAGGGCTCATGAACTTTCCCATTAGACTTACACTAAGATTTTTACCATGGACTTTGTAAATGCATTCATTGAGAACATAGTAAATGTCTGATGCAACTTCCTCTCTGGCATTGTATCGAATCTCTACAAGTAGATCCTGAATGGTAACGATATGCTTGAAGACAGTGTTGTCTTCTTCTGGTCCTGGTTCTGTCAGCCAAATTGCCTTAAGGTGTTTTTGGTTGTGGTCTGGGACATAATCAGGAGCACGCCTTCTTTCACTCTCAAAGAACAAGCTCCAAGTTAGTCCCTCCAGGCAATCTATAGATGGGTACTTTTTGCGCAGCTCCACTGGAACAAACATTTGAGGGTGGTTTGGCCACTCCAGTGTCTGAAGATACAAAATGCTTCCCTTATAATCAGAAAACACTGGCCCTGCGCAGCCAAGTTCAACTTTGGTCAACAGGTCACCTTTTTGGTCCAGTTCGGCAATGACTCTTCTGCTGTGGTCATGGGACCTCCAAACTCCATCAGTTGTAGTCATTAGCACTCCTTCAGAGCTAACAGACAGGAGGGAGTCATATAAGTGCAGATTTGTTTCTATACTGAGAGACTGGAGAACCTGTAACAATTTCAGACTAAACTGTCGGTCATTTCCGAGGTTGCAGCTGACAAGGCTGATGGTGCCAAGATGACCAAAGTTGATATCAGTTTTTAAGGTTGACACTAATCTGGCAAGTTCCTCTGGGCCATAACCAGCCAGTTGGACCGTTCCATTGGTAGATTTGCTTCCATGGCCGACTAGTATGACATCATGGTTTCCGGTAGAAAAGAAATGGCTTCCTCTGACAATATGCAGTATCCCCTTCTTGTACCTCAACAGAGTTGATATAGTAGAATGCTTTTCAAACAGATAAGTAGCTGACTCAATCACTGCATGGTCCTCTTCCATAATAACTATAGTCTGGTGGTTGTATTTAGCTTTAAAATGGATCATATGTTGTTGGTTTGGCATCATTCCTGATACAAATGGGTCATTATGGCTGAAGGTAAAACTTGTCTTGTCTGAATGTGTCAAGTAAACTGGGAAGGCCTTGTTGATGAAACATGTACTTTCAACACAAGCAGACATTGTGTGGTTTACAGAACACAGGTCTTGAAAAGCAGGATTCCAACTATGGCTCAGTGTCTTTGACACAGACAAAATGCAAGGTTCTGTAAAGCACACATCTACATTAGCAGTAGACTCGGTGACACTGTCTGTATCAGTTAGCCAGTTTCCAGGATCAGAGAGGGGTGGGTGAAACATAAGTGGAGTCATCAGAAGATATGCCCTGGAAATAGATAAGTGATGGGTGAATTATGAGTGGATCAAATACTCAAACTGACTGAATATATATTTTTGTGTTTTTACATAGTATGCTCTTTGAGCAGCACACACTATGTGAAGCTGGTCTTTCTTACAAACAGACTTGTATACTAATTTCTCTTTCTGTGGAACCAGCCATGAAGCAGCTCTCAGAGGCCGTGCCGTTCCTCAGTGGTGCTTTGAGCTAAATGCCAACGTCAGCATGCTAACTCCAACTGGCAAAAAATGTAGCAGGCACGCACACACCCTGTCACCCTGTAGCTCCTCCTCTGGTCTCAAGCCAACAAGACAACATTCCCTTACCATATCTTAGAAGAACCAGTTTATCTGGTGAACATTTATATGTAACCTGGTTGACATGGCATGAGTGCAGAACAATGAAGCCACACTGAAAGAACATGGCCCTAATGTAACTTTTCAAAGATATACTGCTGCTTTAACGTGTATCTTTAGGCTTCCAGAATTAAACTAGTAGCTCATTGACATCTTAGTAGTAGCCTGTACAGAATCTCCCATTAACACTGTCTTAAATGTTATATTTCTAAATAATTTCATTTGTGCAGTGTATGACATGATATTGTGTCTCACCAGTTTCTTGGATTAGAGCTGAATGGAGTCCTCTGAATGCTCCAGTCTGCAATAACAAGAAAAGACAAAAGTGATGCTCAGTTAAAATGTGATCAAACGATCCCCTGATCTTTAGTTCAGGTAATATACTGCTGTTAGTAGGCCAATTATACATGGTACCATATGGATTGCAATAATAAAGGCCACTAATGTGGTTTTAACTTTTTCAGTGATTAATGGATAATGGAATGAGTACATCAGAGGTTAATAGGTGAAGAGGTTACAGTGCAGCATAATTATTTTTCACTGCACCACTTGTCTTACTTTACTGAGAAGATTCATCAAAAAGATCCACATGAAGAGACAAAACAGCATAACAAGTGTACCTTTAGAAGTTTAACAATCTTACCAGCATCGATTCCTGCTGCAAATAACAGCTCAGCCATTATAAGACAAAATCCACAGAGTTTCAGCATGGCTTTAAGGATGTGTGCAGAGCAGCTGACGTGAAGCTGAACTGTGAATTCAGCAGGCAGAGGAGCAGCACGTCCTGTTGCAGATCACATTTGGTTAGATAAGAATGAAAATGACTAAATAACACTGGGATCACACAGTTTATCAGTTAAACATTATACAACTGCAGGCTGTGAAAGCTTTGGTCGCCGCTCTATTGACTACACTGCACCGTTTAATACACTTGCATGTTCCATTTCTGTTTTAACTATGAATTATTATCATCCACAGTCTGATTGTGTGTGTTGGAAAATTATTAAAATGATGCTTCTGAACACTCGAACACTCTTTCTGTATTCTTAAATGAAGAGGAACAAGCATAGTCAATTCAGGAATAAAGAGAAAGATACAATATGTAAAAATATAACAATTAAAACAGTTACATGCTGTAACTTAAAGAAAATTCAATTGCACTAATTTATTACCGTAAGTAGATACGTCAGCATCCAGTGCACCGGTAGATCATTTTCCAATGAATCTTTACTAAAAATGAATAGATATTACACATTATAGGGTCATATCTTCCTCTGTTGTCATATTTTTCATAGATGTGCTGTTAGCTGAACTGCCACTAAATAATTAATCACACAGCACTTCTGAGGCCTTTGTGAGGGTCTGGTAGCTCTAGTAGCTGCCTTAGTGTTAGTGCAACTTGTCCTTCACGTGACTGACTGACTGAATAAATACATATATATATTAGTTTAGTGTGGTGGATCACAGAATGAAGCTCCTGGATTTGAATCCAGAGATCACCCTCTGGTCTTTGGTTGTTCTGACTGCATCTTGTGGACTTTATGGTGGTGCTCTGGTTTCTTTCAGTAATGAAGACTTGAATACAATGTAGGCATTTTTGCCTGTGCCTGTAAAAAGCAGCACGTACAGCAGTCGACATTTGGTCTGAGCTGAGTTGGTTACGAATAGTTTAAATGTGTCTGATATAAACAAGCGGAACAATCTGTTGCATGCATCTGCACATAGCAGTGGTTTGATGTGAACCTTTTCTTTGCAGGAACACACTTTAGAGCCTCATAACCTTCTCATACAATGACAGACAGCATCCACTTGCAGCATGCTACATTCAACAACCTGTTTTGCAACACCTTCATGTTTGACGCTGGGAGGCGTACTGCCTGTACAGGCAGTTTCCAGGTCAACACTAATCCCCTCCAATCTTCTTTTCTTCTCATTAGCCATCTTACCCAGTCCTTTCCCTACTGCGCTCACAATGAAGCCTGGCTGTGACTAATTCTGTGCAAGTCTAATTTTACACGACATAGTTTAAACCCACATATGCTACTGTAATTACACTAATCTGTAATGGTGTGACATGGCAAGCAGACAGAGATTTTGACCAACACAGGAACTCTAAGATGAAGCTGCATGGTGAACAAATGGAGGTGACTTGAAGAAGAGTCAGAGATGAAAGAGCTCAACAAGTACGTTGCTCTGTGCAGAGTTGCTGTGCATGTCACAATGCCTTAACTAATTTGTGCAGCAAAAGCTAGTTTGTGTGTGGATGGATCTGAGCAGAAGACACAAACATCAAAAGACTTCAGCAACATCCAAGGACCAGAGACCAAGGAACAGCGCAGGATCCACTACAGGTACATACACAAACTGCTTTTAAATTTTAAAAACATTCTCTGCTGTGTAGTATTACAGACAATGTACCAAAAGCTCATCTGTGAATCCTTTGGAAATTGATTTTAATGCGTATATTCTAGATGTGTTAGGAAACATTTTAAATTCTGGTGATCTGTAGGTGTTTGTCCAAACTAAATGAACTGACACTGAGGACCAGTGTTGAATCAGTGAGGTTGGAGAGACAGCTCCACACCTGCAGTGTGTAACACAGGCTTTCTGTTAAACAAACCTGCTGGCGTCATCAGGATTATTTTCTTAGACTTGACAAAGCTCTTCCACCACAGACTGTTTTTACAGGTCTCGCTATCACAGGCACAAAGCACAAATCGCTTCCTTCAGTCAATCAACAATCACACATTGTTGCTTTTTCACTTTTTTCTTACCACTGAAGCAAAGTTCAGTACGCACAAAAGCAAACACTTCACTGTTTATGTGTCCTGGCGATCAGCTGTGATTAACATCAGAGGCACGTTCGGTCTTTCTGGTCCAAGCAGTAACATTGAGAACAAAGCTGGCCTATGGAAAAACGCAAGATGAACATAAGATTCATTTAAGAACTGAGTAACTAGTATACTGTTTATCACAGCAGAGATCAGTCACTGATGATCAAAATGTGAGATATAAGTTCACAACTTTGTCGATGCTAATGACACTTCAGTTATTGTAAAAATATCAGAACAGATGTATTACTTAAAGTAAATAAAACTGAATAACTGCTCACTGACGTCACCTATTTGTTGGTTTCTCTTGTTGGTTTGTTTTTCCAGCCTTTTACAGCAGCCTCCTTAAGTGGTTGTTTGTTTTGGGAGGTTTCTCTCTTCAGCAGGTGAAATCCATGTTGATTTGGGTTCATGTCAGGTGGCTGACTAAAACCTTCCACTTTTCCCTCTGATGAAGTCCTTTGTTGGGTTTGTTGATCGTTGTCTTAGTTTTTGCATCTGGTGGTCTGGCCTCTGCATTTCGCTGATGAGGTGTTTTCTGAATGGTGGCTTGCACTTTCACCAGTGCTCTGTGGAGGTCGCCGGTGATGTCACTGATTTTCTTCACTTTCACAAAGCTCAGCTGTTGTTGTTTTCCTTGGCCGATCCTTTCTGTGTACGTTGCTCAGTGCACCAGTGGTTTCTTTCTTTTTCAGGACATTACAAGTGTTTTTAGTGGCTATACCAATATTTGCAAAATGCTTTGATTATTATATTGCATCAAATAGAAGCTGACATCCTGAAATTTTTATCTGAAACCCTAAAGTCATTACAGCAGACAGAATTTAAAATTCCTGTCCATTCCAGTGCTTTTGAAGGGGTTTGTTGAAATACAGGTTTTGTATAAACTTCCTATGGTATAAACACCAATCAATGAGTCATTTTGCTATTAGTTTGTCACCATGAAATAGTTGACATATTAACCTGCCTCTCACTCAGCCACACTTGTTCAAGTTCATTACAGATATGATCTGTATTTCTATTCCTGAAACAAGAATAATT
>OMLM01018586.1:0-14520 GCA_900302695.1 Helostoma temminkii | reverse complement strand
ATTTATTTATATATATATATATATAGAGAGAGAGAGAGAGAGAGAGAGATAGATATAGATATATATATATAGGTGCATTGCCAGAGCAGGCATAAGATTTTGACCAAAAATGCCACCAAATGCAGCAGAGATGGTGTGAATGTTATACACAAGTCCTGTAAATCACTATGCAATAAATGGAGTCCATAAGTGGAATTAAAGCAAATTGCTGAATCACTGATCCAATCTTGATACAATATACAGTACTGTATAAAAACAACCATTTAGAATTTAAAAATATAAGATCTTTTAGGTAATGCTCTCTGTTAGTGTTTTGGGGTTCAGTGACAGTGTTTGTTCCTGAGGGACGCTTATTGCCAGTGTTTTGGACGACTGAGCTGACACGTGATGTGTTTTGTTGGTGAGATGAACTGTTCAGCTGAGATGTGTGTTTGTACTGCAGACTGTGTAAAGAGTTTTGAAAAAGTAGTTTTAGTGTTGACCAGTGCTTGTAAGCAGTTGAAACTGTAAGAACATGAAGTGGAAACCCAAACACAAGAGATTATTATTAGAACTGGCTGCAAATAAATGTGGTGTTTATGAGAACAGGCTGATACTGAATGATTATTGACATTTGGGAAAAACAGGAAGCAGGAAGTAATGCAGGTCAGGGACTGCACAGCTACTTCCAGGTTGCAGGGTGACAAAATGGAAGATGTCCATAGGCAACAAGAAGGTCCGAGAGCAGAGACACAGGACACATAAACAGGGATCAGCTCAGGCAAAATGAAGGCTGGAAGCAGGTTTACAATCTGGCAAAGAGGTGAGACTGGCAGACCAGCTTATAAAGGGAGTGAGACAGGTGAAACAGGTGAGACTGATTAGACTTGAGGGGAGCGGAAAAAATAGTGATCAGGAACTACCAATTAAGGTATGAACCAGGCAGACAGGTAGGCTGGAAACTGTGACAACAATAAAGGTACATACAAGACTACCATCTTACTATAAAGTTATATGAAACAGACAAAAGTTATAATAACAATAAAAGATTTATTAAAAATTAACTAATGAAAATCAGACATTGCTTTTGAATTGTGTTTAATAAAAAAAAACAAAACAACTAATGACACTGGCCTGGACAAAAATGATGGTCCCCTTAAATTAATATTTTGTTGCATAACCTGTTGAGGCAATCACTGCCCACAATGACCTTAATAATACACGTAGTAGAATTATCACATTGTAATTAAAAACTGAAAAAAAAATAACTTTGTAAATGTAGAATTTGTGACAGAGCTGTTGGATTATATTAGATTGTACAGGTGGTTATAATGTTATGCCTCATTGGTGTATATCCACTGTATGTGGTGACAGGGTAGTCAACCCATTGATGTGGTGTATTACCCAGGAATCTTGAAATTTCATCCAGTTACCGGAGACTTTTGCCCAGGCCTAGGCCATCTTCGCCTGCCCAGCAAAAACAGCTGCTAAAATAGAACAAACCAAATAGAACAAATAGGCCAGTCGCCATCTTGTCAACAGCTTTTCGATTGAAGCCACCGAGGGAGGGTGCTTAAAACTATAAAAACAATAAAAAAAAAAAAATAGTAGTAAAAGTTGATTGATGGGAGTCGCCGCTCCATCAGCTCCTCGTTCACCATTTTTTGTTTTATTGTATTAAAAATGCTGCAGATTTAATTACTTTTCTTTTCCATCAGTTGTTTGTTTTTTCCATTGTTTGGCTTCTAACCAACACATACTGAGCAGAGATCTATGTGGGGAATCCGTGTACCTTCTGTTCAGTTCAAATCCTTTCTGAAATGGTAATTAATGCAAAAAGAGTTAATTTTATATTTTTCATTTTTAAATACAACAAGCTAATAATGAAAAACACAGTTTTTATGTTTATTTATGCATGCTCAGAATTTTCATGAATAATGACAGTAGAATTATGTGTGAGTAAATGGATGTCAGCAAATGTGGAAAATCCACAATGCAAAAACCCAATTAAAATGCCAGCACAAGTGTAATACAAAACAAAATCTTTATTTTACAAGAAATGGTGATATGATAATGTAGGTAGATCTGTTGGGTGGTCAAGGAGACTTGGTGTGTCTGTAATGGAGACAAGCGTGAGTGGCATGAACAAGCGAGAAAAAAAAATTAAAGATAATAATGCACTTAGGAGAGTAAGTAGAAACTGGATCGGGAAGAGCACTAGGTGCGTTGGGTGAGGAGTAGATCTCAGAGGCTTCAAACACTGATGCAGCTGGGGAACTTGTGAAACAGTAGCTTAGACAAAAACTGCAGTAATCATCATAGAAAAGCCTTCTCTTCGTGTGCACACTGGTGAGGGTTCTGTTTATCCAGAGAACAGCTCATATAAACACAGTAGTACAATCAGTCCACAATCCACAGTCAGTAAAACAAACAGGCAAGAGTAAGGCTGAGGTCGAAGGGAGAAAAACAAGGTCCAAATACCAGAGAGACAGTCAGAGAAAACTCACGATCTTTCAGAGGGGAAGTCAGCAACAACAGGTCTGGTTCGGTACGCAGGTATTTCAGGATTACTATTTTTGCAAGAAGGCTGGAGAGTCAGGCACACAGTCAAGACAATGTGGCAATTTGAGTAATGGAGAGCCACTGCTTAAAAAGAGGAGAAGTAACATGTGCAGTCACAGATTATCACATTAGTTAATTTTGTAAATGACATTTATAAACTGTCCAACTCCACCATGGAGTTAATAGTCCGGGTGTCAAGCGAGATCAGCTTTTATTGTAATAGAAGCGAGCCACTCCCACACATCTGTTACGATTTCCATTTGAAACAGAAAAAGGAAAATATACACAGAGAGCATGGAATTCAACTCCTGTTATTCAACACTTTAATTTACATACACATACACATAAATAAATGTAAAAACTATGTTTTTCATTGTTAGTTTGTTGTATTTAGAAATAAAAAATAGAAAATTAACTTGTTTTTGCATTATTTAATTTACCATTTGAGAAAGAATTTGAACTGAATGGAAGAAACACGGATTAGGGGGCTACACTTTCTAAATCTGTGTTCAGTCCAAAAATGAAAATGACTGGCTTGAAATGAATGGCTTGTGACTTTTACAATAAAAGCTCCTTTTCACTGATCTTGCTTCGCACTAGACTGTAACTCTGTGGTAGTGTTTTAACAGTTTGCAATGTCATTCATGCTGAGATGCGCTTGTGCCTGTGCGAATACACTGGATCTCCACCGTATAGGCTGCTGTGGCCCTTTAGTTGAACTGGGCAACACAGATAAGATGTTTTTAATGTTATGAATCTGTGCTCATTTATCAAACATCTTCTAAAGTTAGAGAATCCACAATGTTTTGGAAAGAAATATAACCTGTGTCTTTAAAGGCGTCTTCTATTAAAAGTATTCTTCTTGTGTGTAGTAGTGTCATGAATATGGAAAACATGTTAAATAAGCAGGTCCGCCATCTCCTCCTTGGCAGAAGGGATAAAATGGACAATCTTAGAGAAACAATCCACTATGTTACGATGGTGATGTTGCCCTTGGATGCAGAAAGTACGGTAACAAAATCCAAAGAGATGTGGGACCATGGGCGTCGGAGAATGGAGAGAGGTTGGAGATATCCAGCAGGAGCTTTGTTTGAAGGTTTGGCTTGGGCACAGACAGGACAGGTGGAGACAAAAGCCTTGATGTCAGTCATCATGGAAGGCCACCAGAACCGTTGCTGGATGACAAAACGGGTGCAGGCTGTCCCAGTATGGCACAAGAGCCAGGAGGAGTGGGACTAATCCAGCATCCTGCAACAAACATTGTCTGGGATGTACAGTTTATCAGGCAGGCAGAAAGTGACGGAGCGTGGGCGTTGAGGCTCTCATTGTTGATGTACAAGTAAGTGACCCCAAGACAGACAGCGGGTGGAAGGATGTAATCAAGTAAATCGAGGTGGTCTTCGTCGTCTTGAGGTACTTGAGGTTCTTATGATCGGTCCATACCAGAAAAGGCTGCTCCACTCCTTCGAGGCAATGGCACCACTCCTCCAGTGCCAACGTCACCACCAGGAGTTCAGTAATCATGCTCAGCTGGGGACAGGCAGCAAGAGAAGAAAGCACAGGGATGTATCTTGTTATTGATCTCGGCTCACTGAGACAGCACCTCATCCACACCTTGGTTGGTGGCATCCAGCTTCACCATGAACTCCTGCTGGGGTCAGGCATGGTCAAGATGGGAGCAGTGGTGAACCAGTCTTTCAGGTGTTTAAATGCTTTGTCAGCTTCTGGGGTCTACAGGAACTTGTTTTTGGTAGATGTGAGCAGTAAAGACTCTGAGCTCCCAAGAACAGGCTCTGATGCATGTGTTGCTGAGACAGATCTAGAAGCATGTATGGTGTTCAGCCATGAGTCAATGTGTTTAGACAAATGCACTGAACAATCATCATTTGCGTTTTTCTTGTGTGCTGGGCCGGCTCGTGGTCCAGCAGGCTACACACATGAAGCTGCTGATAAATAAAATGTTCTCACATGAATCTGGAAAATGTCTCTGAAGGAAGGAAGCCAAAAATACTAGAAATACTCATGAATAATACGCTGGGTAGAGACAACCAATCAGGTTGCAGAGGAGGGAATGAGGGACAGATAGGTAGTAGGAATGTAGACTGTGACAAGGATTACATTTTGATAACACCCTCCATTCAGCTGAGCTACAGAAAGCCTACAGGCTGCAGTGGAACTAATAAATTTTAGTCAATACTGTTGGGCACCAAATATATGGGGATAAACACCAAACAAAAGGCACCTATCCATCCATCCATCCATTTTCTATACCGCTTAGTCCCTGTAGGGGTCATGGGTGTGCTGGAGCCTATCCCAGCTGTCATGGGGCGAGAGGCAGGGTACACCCTGGACAGGTCGCCGGTCTATCACAGGGCCACATATAGACGAACAACCATTCACACCTACGGGAAATTTAGAGTCCCCAGGTAACCTGACTGCATGTCTTTGGACTGTGGGGGGAAGCCGGAGTGCCCGGAGAGAGGGAAACGGAAACACGGGGAGAACATGGTTGTCCCCAGGAATCGAACCCAGGACCTTCTTGCTGTGAGGTGACTGCACCACTGTTTCAAATTAAATAAGGCACACTATAATTCTACTATAACTACTGACAGTACAATTAAAATATATATATATACATGTACAGGTGTGTGTGTGTGTTGGTAATAGCGGCCGAGACCGTGGTGTAATTTAGGTGTGTGTGGATGTGTGAGGGAACTACCAAAATGGCGGATGAGATCACGGGTGATCTCTCACACCTATGAGGTGTGGTTAACAAAGAACTAAGATGGCTTTCTGAGACAGGCGCGATCTATAGTAATGTGAGGAATGTGTGTATATGTGTGTGTGTGTGTGTGTGTGTGGTTGAGCGCGATCGAGGTGCAAAGCTCGATTTGCGCTCACACACACTGGAGAACAAAGAAAGGTTAGTAGAGGGACGGACAGAGGGAGAAGAGAGAAAATGAGCATAGAGGATATTCAACAATACATTACAACATTGTTCAACAAGACAGAAATTAAACACTCGTCAAAATTAAACTCTACTGAATGTCCCGTCCTCCATCGGCACTTGTTAAATATGGAGTACCACAGGGCTCGGTACTTGTCCCTCTTCTTTTTTCTCTTTATATTTCACCCATAGGCCAAATCATACGTAGTCATGGAATTAATTTCCACTGCTATGCAGATGACTGTACATCCTTGTGAGGACTGATGATCCTTCTGAACTGGAGACTTGCTTGGCTGCTTTGAAAAGCTGGATGTAACAGAATTTTCTACTCCTAAATTCGGACAAAACGAAAATGCTGGTTATCGGTCCGCCCCAACACGTCATCAGTTTGATCAGTTAACCATAACTCTTGATAATTGTGTGATTTCGCAGAGCGTGACTGCCAAAAACCTAAAAGTTACCTTTGACCCCTTCCTGTCTTTTGAGCAACACATCAAAGATATATAAGAGTTCCTTCTTTCATCTGCTCAACATTGCTAAAATCAGATCTTTTCTGTCTGTAGCAGACACAGAGGTTTTAATTCAGGTATTTGTGTCATCTAGACTGGATTATAGTCTTCAAATGGTCCAGAATGCTGCAGCTACAATTCTGACCAAATCCAGAAAATTTGATCACATTAAACCAGTTCTAGCTTCCATTCACTGGCTCCCTGTCAGAGTCAGATCAGACTTCAAGGTGCCCTTGATGACCTATAAAATTTTACATGGTCATGCTCCCTCATACCTGTCTGATCTTGTTAAACCTTATATTCCATCACGTGCCCTTCGCTCTCAGAATGCAGGGCTCTGTCTGTCCCCAGGGTAAAAAAGAAGTCGCCTGGTGGCAGGGCCTTTTCTTACTGTGCCCCTCTGCTCTGGAACAACCTCCTCATCGATATCAACTAGTCTCCTCCTCTTTAGAGATCTTTAAATCTAAACTTAAAACACATCAATATGCCCTAACTTTTAATTAACATGATTTCACCTTTTATCACCTTGGTAGTGGGTTGGGTTCCAGTCTCAATCAGTTGATATACCCAGTATCTACAGTGTAGCTCATGTAGTCCTGCCGACGAGTTCATTCACTTATTTCTCTGTTTCTTTCCCTTAACCCTCTGTTTTCTCTCTCCTAAGCACATACGCAGACATGCTGTATGTGTGTGTCTCTTTCTTTCTCTATCCTTCCTCCAGGTCCTCACCATGCAGGAGGTTAAGTGGCCAAGTCTTAGCTGGTCGCACAAAGAAGCTGCTGCACTCCCATAATTATGTTTTATACATCATTGTTGTTGCTCTGCTGTTCTTTTCTCGTCTTCCCTTTTTTTTATCTCTACACTTTTCACTCAACCCAACCGGTCGAGGCAGATGGCCGCCCTACCCTGAGCCTGGTTCTGCTGGAGGTTTCTTCCTTCTTAAAAGGGAGTTTTTCCTCTCCACTGTTGCCCAGTGCTTGCTCATGGGGGATTTGTTGGGCTTCTTTAAATAACGTAATGTTCTAACCCTAACAGGTGAAGTGCCTTGAGATGACTCTGTTGTAATTTGGCACTATATAAATAAATTGAACTGAATTGAATTGAAAAAGAGCAGAGCAGCTTGTGTCTGGAAATCATTGATCATTAGATCATTAGATCCATACACATGAACCTGAATGAGATAATTACACAGTGAGTAATAAGGTATGTACCAGCTCTGTCCTCAGTAACATTAATATCCATTTATGTATGCTGTGATTACTCCACGCATATTTGTACTAAAGGAAGCTGAAAACTCGTGATCTGACTGAACTGAACCACACCCTCTGCACCCTAACCACATCATAGGCTTGTGATAATGGTTAAAGTGGCAGCTAGCACAAAAGCAGAATGGTCAAAAAGAAAATAAAAAGAGTAGCAAACAGAACGTTACTAACATAACTGAGCATATTTGCCTGATATACGCAGACCAAAGCCCAGTAAACACATTTTGACGGCCCCAAAGAAGAGCTCAGCTATAAATCCTGGCTGCTCCACCCAAGCCACCGTCAGCTTATTATTACAGGGCAGTAATGATGCCCTGGGTTGTACACTTGGCTCTGCATCACTTTCGTCCATTTTAGTGATCCTGTGACTTCTCTCGATTTTCATGAGCCCAAGAAAGTTCTCAGAACCAAGCACATCTAAAATCCACTTTTCTAACAAAGAACACTCATTATTCCTAGTTATATTTTCTCTGTAAGAAAATCTCTCTGTACGGTTTCTGCGCTGGTCACCTTTTTGTTTGCACCTGTTCTCGCACTGGACCCTACTCCGGCACACAAACCTGCTCCATATTCGGTGGTTACCACTCCTGCTCCCTACTCCATTACTTCTACCTGTCACTGTATGCTGCTGTTTCCTGCTCTGCCCACAGCATCATCAACGTAGCCACCTCCTGTCCTGCACCTGGGGTCATCGACGTAGCCACATCCTATTCCTGTCTTGCACCCAGGCTCGTTATTGTAGCAACTATCTGTTCATGCCCTCACCCTGGCCTCATCCTTTCACCTTTCACCATTTGGCTCTTCATCGTCGATGGACCTTGTTACTTTCCCAAGGAAAATCCTGCCTCTGCCGCAGTCGCTTCTGGGCAGTCCACCCGGGTCTCTACAGTCTTCACGCCTGTTACCTCCAGGCTGTCCCGGTAGACCTATTAGCTGAAGGTTAGAACAGCAGCTCTACCTCCTTCACAGACACCTTCATAATCAAGTCACAGCTTTCAGTTCACTTTGGGCTCTTATTGGTTGAATGGCATTCAGAATTGGATTTGGGCCAGCTTCCACATTACCATTTGTTACTTCTTTATTACTAACTTTAGTCTTAGCATTGGTATCTACGGAATCAGAGAGAGAGAGAGTTTTAAGCTTAACTACCAGTAACAGACTTATTTTGTAGTACTTCCTGACTGTTCTCTATTCCCTGTTCAGTCAGCTTCCCCTTCATTACCTGAATTGGTCTCACATGTAATTATTGGTTGCACTGGCACTGCTCCTTCTCTTTTTAGGCAGTTTTCTCCCTAGACTAAATGATCTTGATCTTGACCATGTGCATGACTCTCCAGCCTTCTTGCCAAACTAGAATGCTGATTTACTGCATACCAAACTGGACCTGTTGCTTTGCTGACTTCGCCTTTGCCTGACCCTCTGAAAGACCGCAAGTTATCACTTTTTGTCTCTCTTGTAATTGGACCTTTGCCTCCCCTGAATTTCTCTCTACTCCTGCCCTCTCTGTGTTACCACAGAACTGGATTGTGGAAATTGTTTAATCTTCTCTGTTTGAGTTGTTTCTCTCACGGACTCACCTGTGTGCACACGAAGAGGATCCCTCCTAAATTATCTCAATTCAGCTCTACTTTTCAAGCTCTCCACCCTTTGCTACCGCTCTCGGACCCAGACCTACACCTAAAGTCATCTTGGCTCATTCCCCACTCAGTGTACCGAGTTTTCATCTCCCCCTAGACTCAATTTCATTCCAGTAAGTCGTTCACTCTCTCTCAGTTATTTTCAATAGCCTTTTTATTCTACTCACCTTCAAGTGATTCATCTTCAGAACCATCCATAAGACCTTGGTTTCCGAACCAAGCAGCAGATCTACCATTATTATCACATTCAATATCTTGTAAATAAAACACCTTATCTTTTCTGTACTGGCTTTTTAATAAGGTTCATCTAATTTTGCAGTGTGTGAATCTAGTCACACACCGTTTAGAGTCATATTTTTTTCTACCTGCTTTGCTGGTGTCCTGTACACATGAGAGACTTTCCACACTTTGTCATCCTCCCCCACTTGTGTGAACACCACCTGTACTCCTGCTCCACCCCGTAAATCACTTAATTTGAAATTTCTTTTGTAAACGGGTAAAAATTAAACTTCAGCTGCTTAGAATGTAGTAAGATAAAAACTGAAAGTCACAACAGGTTTTACCTGAACAAGTAAACCCGACTTTGTATTTATATGGTCCATCCTAACTGTACATCTTATCCACTGTCATCTGTCCACAGGCCGGGGGTCCAGGTGTGTCCTTTCACCCAGATGGGGTTTGGGGGTGTGACCTTGAGTGACTCATCCAGCAGCGAATTATGTTTGGGGTCAACTGGGCGACGCCCAGCATCGTCTCCAAGTCGTCGTCTACGGTTTGAGGATGAGACGGAGATGGAGGCTGAGTCACGTTACCAAGAGAGACTAAGAAGACGGATAGGGACACAGGGCACAGGTGTCCTGGTCTCGAAACCGGACTTGAATCTGTACGTAAATGGCAGGGCAAAGATGGGGCCTCAGATGGTCAGGCAGTGTCACACCTGTGGGACGAGTTCAGGGGGCAGAGCCAAAATGAGCCAACACCGATCTGAACTTGATGACAGGGGCCAAAGCCTATACTGGACCCACTTGAACTTGTGGACTGAGCCAGTCAGAGAGACCTACATCGGCTGTGTCATGCCAGGTGAAACCAGATGGGGCGGAGCCATGTGTGTCTCTAACATAGAGGTGAGTAAAAGGACTGATCAGGTGAAACTTAATGGAAATCAGGTCACCCCCACACCAGATCTGCCAGTTAACCCGTATGCCCCCAACAACGTGGCCACGCCCTCCACCTGTCCTTCTAAGAAATTATCAGTGATGTCACCGACTGTGAGACCCAAGGGAACAAAGGCAGGACAGCATTTGAACCAGGAGCAGCTGGGGAGACCAGCCGCAGCTCAGCCTCACAAAGGGCTCAGGTCTGGGGCTGAGCTGATAGAGAAGAGTCACTGTGTGGATCTCAGCTGGAGGAACTCTGCCTCCTCATGTCCACCTGTACAGGTAGAGCCAACGATGTCATCACAGAAGAAGCCAGAGTCACCAGGTCAGAAATGGTCAACACATTAGTTTACTTACTTAATCGCTTACAGTAAGGGATTACAATGTAGTTACCGTAATAGATTACCCTGCAGTTACAGTAACACACTATTTGTTTAACTACACTAACAGATTACTGTATAGTTAACAGATTACTGTGTAGCTACACCAACAGTTTACTGTGTAGCTATAGATTAGACAGTCTGACATCACACACCTGTAAACATGAACTAACATTTCATCTTCTGATTGGTTCATAGCTAACAGCCAAGACCCACCCACCTCAGAGAGCAGCAGTGATGGACAGTTCAGACAGTCAATCAGAACAGAGCTCCACAGTGATGACACGCCTCTGAACAGTCCTGAACAGTAAGTCTGTGTGACTTCTCCTGGTGTATAGGTGACACCACAGCATCAGTTAGTATTGCAGTTAAGACCAGGTCAGTACCGTGACAGGAGTATAGCAACAAGACCAGGACTTTAGGCAGTCCAGGTCCAGGGCAAGATGAGACTGATCAACACCACATTCTTTGGCATAGGACACAAAATCCCTAGGTGGTTAGAAGGCATTGCAGCAAAAACCTGAGAAGGTAAAAGGACTCTGCCGGGGCTTGACTTACATCGCCTGCTTCTCTTGTTCTACACCTGTAAGAAGCTTCATAAGTGACACATTTCAAAGCACCATGACACCACACTCATGGTCTTCCCATAGTTCCCTCTGATGTAACTGCGAACAACCAGGAGGGGACTGCAGGGCCACAGGTAAAACACCTGATTCAAGCGAGCTGCCTGACTATAATCCACATCAGTGTCAGTCAAAACATCTAGACTGATTAGGCTGCTCAAGTTACAATAACAGATTACTGTGTAGCCACAGTAACTGAGCACTGTGTAGCAGATTACACTGTGGTTACAGTAACAGATTCAATTGTGTAACATAATATCCACAACTAGACCTAGTACCTGGGGAAAAATGGGTCAATACTCCATGTGTTGAAAAAGAAAAATAGTTGGACCTCAGACTTTCAGCTTCTGAACTCACAAAGTCCTCACAAACCTTGTCTATGTCTGTGACAGTTCATTCACTAATGTGTAGCAAAACAATCTCACATCAAGCTTCACCCAACAGAAGTACCTTAGCTTTCAACTGCTTCACATGATGTTTATCAGTAGATGGTCCAGGTGTAACTGAAAGTTCACTAGTGATTCTGACAACAGGCTTCAGATCATGTGCTGATCCTGGAACTGATCAGATATCAGGGCTCAGCTTGTCTCAGATGGACACTTGGTAATGTGACATCAAAGAGAAGCTGACACTTTTTACAACTTAAACAAACAAATCAGTCGCATTAGACGCTTGATCCACCTTAATGAGGTCTAGGATCTGTCTCATTAAAGTCACAGTTTTAGTTCCTGACATGACAATCGATGCCTGTTTCCTTCAGATTCTGCAGCAGAGACGGATCCTCTCGGCTTGCTCTGTGTCGTCTTTTCTCCAACATCAGACTCAGCAGGACTCGAACTGGTAGCCTGGACCAAGTTAGATTGAACCCCCATCCCCTGTCACATGACCCCTGTCCTCCAGGCACCAGGAAGACCTCCAGCCTGCTGAAGAAATCTCCATCAGTTCAGTCGCTCAACGTGGTGAGAAAATCACTGTCATCTCTGCAGCCGCCACAGTCAATCTGAAATAAATCAGTCAGTGTCAACAAACAAACATGAAATAAATTGGGCCACAGATTTAGATTTCTTCACTGGTGATACGTTTGGTAATTTGGCAGATGCTTTTATCCAAAGCGACTTAAAGCAAGGGACAGCTACAGGTTTTGGTATCTTGTCCAAAGACACTTCAGCATGTAACCAGGAGGAACCAGAAATCGAACCACACACCCTGGTGTTTGTAGACCACTGCTCTACCAACTGAGCTACATGCTGCCATGGAAGACGAGAATGCCCTGTCGGATCTTTACTGTACATTTTGGCTGTTTTACCTTCAGCAGATGAAATGTTGCTCAGCTTAAATAAGTCTGAGGTTGTAACAGATAATGTATCTCTAAATACTTTAGAGTTTGGGTTGACATCTTCTGATAATCCCTCTCCATTTACTCAACACTGACAAAGATACTCTGACCTCCTGGAGGGTATCCCAGATCATAAAAAACTACTGTGAAGGGTTTTTTCTTCACCAGAGAAATTATTCTTCTGTCATCCACCAGTTTTTTGTGAGCTTTCAGCATTTTCACGTTCCTGAACTCATCAGTTTGTTCTGTCTTTTTTAATTTTATTAAACAAATAGTTGATTTGACCACAACCAATGTTGATTCACTGATGGGTTAGTTTTGTTTTTTCAGCCTAATGATGTTAACAGATTCCAACCTTTTACCTGCTGACTCTAGATGAACTAAATAAGCAGTAGTATGCTTCTCAGTAAATGCTTGTAATTCTTCCACAGTCCATCCAATAATTTTGACCAGCACCTTAAATTAAATGTGACAGTTGACACTTTTATGTCAGTGTTTAATTTCAGATCCACTGTGGTGACCTACAGAGACAAAATGATGAAACTGTGTCACATATAGCCCTGACTGGGTTTCATGTCTGTGCAGCATGGGGCGTCCTTCATGCAGTTGAGGAAATCGTCATCAGTTCAGAGTTTTGGATCAGAACAGAAGGAGGAAAATCGTTCAGCTCACTACAGACCAGGGACTGATAGGTAACAGACTTGTTCCTGTTGCCATGCTTGTCTAGTTACACTCTGACCAACCAATCACAATTTGAGTCCATCCCTCAGGTTCTTGCCACGGACCCTGAGTGTCGAGGACATTGGTCATCCTGGCTCTTCTCGTTGTGTTGGTCGAGTTCTTCAGGTTTGCTCTGATGGGACGTTTCAGCTAGAACTCAGTCGCCCGCCGGGAGGAACATTTGGGTTTATCATCAGCCGAGGGAGGGGACACCCTGATTCAGGTACTACACCAATACTGTAAATACCACTACTAAAATAATTCTGTAAATTCTGATAATACTACTGTAAGTTCTACATATATTGCTGTTTGTCCATCCATCAAATCTCTGATGCCTCCTTATCCTGGATCCTTGGTCCTCATCTTGTCTCTGTCTCAATCCAGACTCTCTGGAGAGGAAACACATTTTGGATCCACTATATGATTCTTTTTGTCACTACCAAAGATCAGAACCAGGACCATACTAAACCAAGCCAAACATGGGCATCAATTATGTTGAAATAATACAGAGAGTAGCTTTGGTTATTAGCTAAATTATCAATTATCCATGATAATTGATATTAAAAAACTAGCCGTCTGTACTCAACTGATGTTTCATCACTGTATACAAACAATCACATACATCAACCACTTAAGCTATGGCAAACTTTATTTTACTGACAAAACAGTGATCAACAACCAAAGATGGTTCAATTAAACAAACAAACAACATTTCCCATGAGTCCCTACAGTGTGGGGGCCCCCAGCTCAGCTGTTGATGTGTAGAGCAAGGTGTATACTTTGTCTTGTAGCGGGGATCTGAACACGACAAGTCTCTGTGGAAGTGAGGGTAGGCTGCCAGAGGGCAGCAGGTCAAACAGAGGGAAAGCAGGATGGGTGGAGTCGCTGATGATACTAGCCACTCTGCTGAGGCAGCATGACTGGTAAATGTCCTTCAGGGAGGGGAGAGGGCAGCCGATGATCCTCTGCACTGTCTTTACCACTCTCTGGAGCCTCTGCCACTCTGCTTCAGTGCAGTGGGAAAACCACACTGTGATGCAGTAGGACAGGATGCTCTCAATGGTTGAGTGGTAGAAGGTTACTAGCAGCTCCTGACCTACATTGTTCTTCCTAAGCCTTCTCAGGAAGTACAGGCGCTGCTGTGCCTTTTTTGACAGTCTTGGTGTTGATGGACCAAGTGAGGTCAGCCGAGATGGTGGTGCCCAGGAGGGTGAAGCTGTGGACCCTCTCCACGCAGTTACCGTTGATGTAGAGTGGAGGTGGATCTGCTCTGTACTTCCTGAAGTCCAGAATGATCTCCTTGGTCTTAGTGGTGTTCAGGATGAGGTTGTTAGCCTGACACCAGACAGACAGTTTCAGGACATAATCTCTGTAGGCAGACTCGTCATCCCCAGAGATCAACCCC
>OMLM01018585.1:0-29608 GCA_900302695.1 Helostoma temminkii | reverse complement strand
CCCTTGAGCAAGCACCAGGCAACAGTGGAGAGGAAAAACTCCCTTTTTAACAAAGGAAGAAACCTCCAGCAGAACCAGGCTCAAGGTGTGCGGCCATCTGCCTCAGCCGTTTGGGGTGAGTGGAAAGAAAGAGAGAAAAGAACAGCAGATCACACAACCAATAACAATAACAAGCAACAGGCAGGCAGGTTGGACAGATCAGCAACTGAAGACCCGGAATACACAGCATCAGGGCCGATGATACCTGCAGGAGAGGGAGAGAGAGAGAGACAGAGAGAGAGAGGCACAGCTACAGGAGAAAGAAGAAACAAAGTTAATAACAGGCAGTGGTGGTGTATGAGTGGATGGAGTAATCAGGAGGAGCCCAGTGTGTCGACGGGAAGTCCCCCAGCAGTCTGAATCTATAGCAGCATAACTAAGAGCTAACTAATTACACACAATACAATGATTATACAATATAAAGTCACAGACTCACATCACCTGAGGACGGGTTTCCAGTTACCCTGCAGATGTCTTGTTGAGTGTGGCAGGATTGGACATCTTTGTCCACAGGCTGCTAACGGACGATAGAACTCAGTAGGACAATGATGTCCAAATCTGCAGCCTCATCTCTAAATGTGCACAGACATGTAGTACAAGCCAGTAAACTGCTTTTTAACACAGGACATTTAAGAGAGAGAAAGTGTGTTAGCTTTGAAAAACAGTTCAATGTGTTGTGGGAGTGGCAGCTGAAGTTTAAAGAGATGAACTGTTGGTTTATTAGGAATGGAATATGATGAGATTAAGATGTGGTGCAGATAAGAGGTACTAGTCATAAGTGTGAGCATGTATCTGTTTGTGGTTTGTGTGTAGGATGAACAAAGAATTGTCACATATTTTAGCCACTTTGTCTGTTTAAAGGAAAAAACTATAGTTAAATGTTTAGTGGTTCAGAGTTCAGTGTGTGACCCCTGCTCTGTGTAACATATAGCTGTCTGGTCTTTATTGTAAATGCCTCTGTCTTATCTGCATGAGGTCCTTCAGTCACGTACACAGTGTCTGACGTCTGAGGATGTGATGAGGCAGATCTGTGGTAAATTTGTGGCTCTGTGGTTTGGGCTGGTGTGTCAGTTTTAGGTGTTGAGACAGAGACGTGTGGAGTTTTTGGAGATTAGATCGTTTTCGTGCAAGATTCTAAAATCATAGTCAGACTTTGTGTTTGGTGGAAGTATGTTCTGGTCTCTTCCTGTGTGTGAGCTTATATTCATACATACAAACCACTAACTGTAAATGATGTGTGCATTTTAGAGCTGCTTATTAAAAGTTTTGAAGATCAGATTAGTAATCTTTAATGTTAATAAAAATACTCTTCGGTTCACTTCTGTAATGAGCCGTTTTTGTGCAGCTGGACGTCCACTGACATTCACGGTGAGTTTCCTTCCACATTCAGACACGACTGTAAATTCTTTTGAACTAACTTTCACAACTGTAAACTTCAAGTTGACTTTTTTTACAGTTTGACACAGTTTCTGTAATCAGCTGATCTGATGAGTCACAACTTCCTGTTTTTTTTTCGTTTACTGGTGCTGATCTTACACGACCTTCTTACACCATTCAAAAAAACGGAAATGACTGCAGCTCTCGATGTCGTGTTTTAATGGAAATTCTGCGGAAACACTGATATTGCGTCCGTTTAGCTGTTTTCACGAAATGCTTGGGCCACTGCACATGAGGTCATGAAGCCGTTTTGGGCTCAGTTCACAATATGTTGACAGTGTTTTTGTTTTGTTTTGCAGAATGTGTTGTAATTATGGCATCTGTTTTTGTTTCTAATCTAAAAACTCTTAATGCTGCTCTTCACGTTGTCAGCAGCGTGTATTTATTGCTAATTCGTCCTCTTGTGTTTTGCAGCTGCTGCGACCGGAGGAGGTGGAGATGTTGGTGTGTGGCAGTCCGGATCTCGACATGAGCGCTCTGCAGAAAGCTGCTCAGTACGAAGGATACAGCAAGAACGACACCACTGTACGGTAAGACGCCTCCACTTCCTGTTTACTGAAAGTGACCAACACTGCAGGAAGTCTGTGTATCCTGCAAGCAAACCTCCTCCCATTTCCTTTTAATGGACTGAGCCCAACCGCTGGGAAGTTGCAATACACAAGTTTATCAATTCTTTCTATACGCCAGTGCTTCTTCTGAGAAGCCTGTGTTGTAGCCGCTGCCCAACACATGTTTGCATTAGGTTGCATATTGAAAGTGTCAGAAAGATCAGCAACCAGCTGTGGAAGCTAATGTAGATGCTAATAAATAAACAAACAGACAGCTTCATTATTATTCATCAGGACAATCTTTCTGTTATAAATGGCAAATGCTATTTTGGACAAATTATCCGAAAAGCTCAGCTGCTTCTAGTTCTGTTGCTGCTGGGAAAATAGACTTGTGGCCCCATTTGTTTCCTGTCAGCTTAATTGGGTACTTTTTTTTTTTTTTTTTGTGAATCGTCTGCAAAATATTCAGGCTGTAAGGCATTCATTTCTAACAAGAAGTAGAACCAGATCCATCTCTCTTTGTCTCACACATACACACAGTGAAGCCCTTCAGCCCTTCTGTTCCGAGCAGCAGTGGAGGAAAAGAAGCAACACTTTTCATCAACAGATAATGTAACTCAGCACGGTGCTGACAGCTGACAACAAGCAGACTGTTAAACAACGTCAGTAGTGTCTGTCTGAGCG
The DNA here is from genome assembly GCA_900302695.1 of Helostoma temminkii. NCBI lineage: Eukaryota > Metazoa > Chordata > Actinopteri > Anabantiformes > Helostomatidae > Helostoma > Helostoma temminkii. Next base: position 26,900 of record OMLM01018585.1, on the reverse strand, counting down.
TCTCTTTCTCAGTCTGTCATTATGGATTTTCTCTGTGGGCAGATGCCACTGTGAAAGTTTGGTTTAGCTCAGACCACACCACAATCCAAGTCCCACATTTTAATGTTTATCTGGACAATATTTAGATTTTTCTTAACTCATGGGATGAAAAATGCTGACAGAGATCCAGTAGTCTGAACCATGTTGTTAGAGAACCACCACATTTATCACATCACAAAAGATCCAGGCCCTGGTGCTAATCATCTCAAATATTCCATGTGAGTAATAAGTTACACTTTTATCTGCTTGTTCAAGCTGTTTCTGGGACGTGGTGTTGGCCTTTCCTCTGGAGCTGCAGAAGAGGCTTCTCCACTTCACCACAGGAAGTGACCGCGTTCCTGTCGGAGGAATGGCCGACCTAAATTTCAAAATCTCCAAGATCGATGTTCCGACTGACTGGTGGGTCCCAAACGCTGACTACACTGAGGCCACACCCATTATTAAGAATTTTAAATGCACATCAGAAAATACTGTGCAATCATTTCTAATACCGGATGTTGACTCACACTTGAGCTTTACTTCAAACTTTTACTACAGAGAAAGACACTAAAGTCATGTAAAGTTGATTATTTGCCCAACAGATAGGTGAAGTATTAACACTGTAAACGCTCTGTCCAGTCTTTGTATGACTGACTGTAATCACACTGTGCTGTGAGCTGAACTACAGGAGCTAAGACGCACCGAATCAGTCAGAGAATTAAAAAACTGCTCTTTTAACTAGATTTTCATGTCAGTCGTCTGGGAGTTGCCTTAACTTCTAAAAATGCATAACTGGGACACCTGCGATAAAGAACTGATCATCTGTACCACATACAATGTTCACAATCAGTAAGATAAGGTAAAAGCACCAAACATGAACGTATCCTTTTGTCCTCTTCAGGTTGCCGATCTCTCACACCTGCTTCAATCAGATCTGTCTGCCTCCCTATCGAACCAGGAAGGAGCTCAAACACAAACTCACGATCGCCATCTCCAACGCTGAGGGCTTCGGTCTGGAGTGACCAACCTGCACACCAACACGTACAGACCATTAGCAGTGTTCTCTGTCCAGCACAGGCGTCACAAAGGCCTCACGTACAGTGTGTGATCATGGATCAGACTGTAGAGGAAACACTTACTATGGACTGGATGCAGTCTGTGTCGTTACACTGAGGTTGGACTGCAGATAACACGAGAGCTCGCCTCGGACACCAGAAATACTAACAACTGATTTGCACATGGACTGTGTTAGTTGTAATATTAGTCAGCTCTGATTGCAGAAGTGTATAGAATATGAAGAAGTTCTCATTTGAAGTAGCAGATTCATCTTTTAAAATATGTGTCAGGCTTCAGAAACTGTACGGGTCAAAGCTCAGTCACAGATATTTTTGGTTTCACACTGAATCAGCTCAGTTCGCCTGTTTTCTCTAGAAATGCTACCAAACCAGGAAACGCTTCTCAAATGTTAATAAGTTAAACAGGCTCTAGTGATTCTATGGTGTAAGGTGAACTTGCTTTAAATTAAAATGCTGAAATTAGACTAAGCAACATAATGTCCTGGAGTATTCAGTGTGAATTATAGTTTACTGTTGGCTAAATAAGTCATACATTCAAAGCACTAATTGGAATTGGATTATAAGATTTCTGAGAGTTTAAAGATGTGTGGGATTAATATTTCATATTTTCACTGCTTTAGTGACTTTTAATATATTTTTTGTATGACGGCATAGTAAATGGGATTAAGACCATTTAGCTTTGTTTGCAGCACACTGTCAGGATATAAAGCTTCGCTGGGAGAATAATGCAATTGTGTGTCATGAGATATGGATTATCTCATGAAAATATATATGTGTGTGTTGTTTTTGACATTGCTGCATGGTTTTATGAACAAATGGCAGCAGCAGAAATGTTTGGTTGACGTGTTCTGACAAAGTTGAACCAGAGCTGTTCAACTGTTCTTATTGTGTTATTGACTGTTAGTGGAGTTGAAAAAGAAACCATCCTCTGGATGTCCTGTCAGCAGCAGGGCCACAGAACAGCGTTATTCTGAGAAGAGTAACAGCAGTTACACCTGCCTCTGGCGTTCAGCAATTGCAAAAGTCCTTACTGGGACAATCCTGGGACAGAAGTCAGCTGTGCTCAGAAATTTCACATTAGCACATTTTTCACTCACTGCTGCCAGAAATGATGTTACAGCAAAGTTCATACCATTTACATGTTTTCACTGTTTTGTTACGTGATGCAAACTTAGCGAAATATCATTTCTATCCACTTGTAGTATTTTGTTTGTGGAGAGCTTCTACTCAGTGGGTTCACCTGCACTTATTTCACCAAGTTACACAGAAACTGTAACTGGATGATTGATGCAAAAACCATTTTCTTATCTCATAAATCAGAAACTATTTATCTCATGCAAAATGTTGGTAATGGTTAAGATGAATGAAATCAAGCCAGCACAGCTGTTCTGTTATTCAATAGCTTCTCTGCTTATATACACATTCTTAAGTCTACACCAGCCAACAAGAATGAAACTAAAGTTAACTGGACCTTCGTAATCAATAGTATCTGCAAACACAGGCTCAGACAGTTTTATCATACGAGCATGACTGAAGCGTCACAAAATGCTGGTGGCATCCAAACACTTTATGTAACTTTCTGTCATGTTTTGGCTCCTCCTGCTGCTGATGCCGTCTCTTGGCCAGAGCTGAGCAGTGCTGGTTTTAATCACTGTCTTACATAAGGTTGCCATGGTGAAATGTCTGAAGTCGTAAAGACGAAGTGGCAACAAAGCCACAAAGTTACCAAGCAACACTCGAGCGGCGAGTATGGCTGCGGCGTCCAAAAGTAAATCAGAGGGATCTGGGTCACTCATTCACTAAGGATCTATAGCTTCAGCAATAATGAGTCCTTTCAGTCCGGCAGGAGCCAGATTCAGCTCCTCCTGCTACGTTCATATCATTATCGTAAAAACTGCTGACTGGAGGAAATCTCAGTATCCTTGTGCCGAGAACAAAAGAGGCCTTGAACTGTTGAAGGATGAACTAATGCTTGGACAAATGGGAAATGTCATGTTTTTTGAATTGTATGTGAATGGGACCAAACTGTAACAGGTTATACAGTTGTAGTGTGAAGATCTTGTTGAAAATCTATTTGAAAATAGTTCAAATGATTTGATGAGATGATGTAATTATTGTCACGTGAGCTAAAATGTACAGATGGCACCTAAAAGTTATTTATCAGTTGTAGAAATTCACGTTCAGTTGCACGTACACGACCCGTTTTTTAAGCTGTTTTGCTTTTGTGATGCCCAGGTCTTATGTAATGTTCTGTATGTGTGCACAACCATGTTCACAAGTATCTGCAGTAAAAGTGGAAGAGGGTTGTTCCTCTCGAGAAAGGATTTGCTGACTTTGCTTGTGTTTCTTTATAAATCATACTTTGATCCCATGCACATCTTTATATTTACACTGGGAGCTGCACAGAACAATAGTCTTCTGTTGGAAACTGGGCAGCTGAACTGCACTGGTTTGTGGTTGAGCGGTTAGATTTAGTTTTGTCTACATATTCGTCGGTGTAGAAGTGAATTTAAAACTCTGCAACAACAAGCGCTGCAGTGCTACAATGAGATGGTGCACCACAGAATCAACAGTGAGTCTTTGTCTGGTGGATTGGTTTGGTTTTTCAAACACCTCAACACACTTTCATGTCTGTAATTAAGCAGAAACTAAAGCGAAGAGAAGTGGATGTGCCGTGGGCTGCACGGCAGAGGACGCTCACCTTTACACTCCAACCACCAACACGTTCATTCTTACTCTGTGTGTTCCTCTCTCATTTCCTGTCAAAACCAATTAATGCCCAAACAATAGTTTTTGATCATGCTTACTTTCTTTTCCTCTCTGTCTCTGTGGTGGTGAGGTGGCCTACTTTAATGCTGGGAATGAGGGATCTTATCGTTTATTAAACAAACAGAGCTATGTAGGCCACGGCCAGCAACGCTTTGTCACTCAGTAACCAGCTAACAGTCCACCATTATCTTTTTTAATAAGAGAGCAAAATGGCCGATTCAGCAAATTACACCTCTATTCATGTTCAGAAATAATCACACACTAGTGCCAAGAGTTGGGGCACTGACCTTAAGTTGGCTCTTTTTTATATAAATGTTGGTGTTTGAGTGTAATTTAACACAGAGGCCTTTATCAACCCTCCATGACGTCAAGAATAGTTTGACCTCTGCTGGATCAGTTAATGTTGTATGTACACAACGTGTCAGATCAGCGTCTCAGGATTCAGTCTAAAAGTGAATTTACCCCAGAGTAGAAAGTTTTACAAAACTCAGACCTGGAAAGTACGTGTTGTAGTTTACCTGACAGTAGAGCTTTGTAGCTCAGTGGAAAACTGAAATGCTGAAATCAGCCAGTTTTCAAGTCTTTATGTTTATATATACTGCCTGACTTATATATATAAGTCAGCCATATATATATATATTTATTTACTTATATATATATATATATAAAAACATAAAGACTTGAAAACTGGCTGATTTTTGTGTGTATATATATATATACATACATATATATACATATATATCCAAACAAACATAGGCTACATATTAAAAGCTTTAGTTATTAAGTATATTAGTTTATTGGAAAACCACTTAATTGCGTAAAATTATGCTCATCCAATCATATTTTCCAACTTTTGGTAACATGATTAAAAAGCCTGCTCTTATTCTGAGATAGAGAACAGCTGCAGAAATACAAACCATTCACCATTATTGTGGCCAAAACTGTCACATCTTTCATGTTTCCAGCGTTTATTTTTTTTAATGTGGCAGCTGCAGAACAAGATAAAAAAAAGAAACAGTTTATTTTTTTATGTGTCTTTATGAGAAACATTCCTACTCCTTCTACTCCTAAAGGTTTGACCAAAATTGCATCAATCTGAGAATCTTTGGCAACTCAGGAGTGATTTCCTGCTCGAAGACTATTGCTAAAGACAGACGCAGAATAGGAGTAAAAAAACAAAACAAGAGAGGGAGGGCGAGCTCCAGCCACTTGCTACATCCATGATGACGGGGGGCACTCGTGGCTTTGACTAGCTTTAGCCACTCCCAAAGGCCACCCATAGCTGCTGCTATGAGCGGTGGTTTTAGTGCCCAGGTGCTGAGTGACAGTAATTTAAATTGTTACATTTGTTAATTGTTTACTTATATTATGCATTGTTATTGCACGGTAATGATTTTCTATGAAATCTAACAATATTATATTTTGTATTTTTGATTACCTTGTCTCGCACAATGGTGTTTATTATTATTGTTATTATTATTCCTTTACTCACTTCACCTATATTCGTGTTTTTGCATTCGGATCTGAAGCCCGTCTGTTACATGTTGACCGTGTAATTGCTACTTATTACTGGAAGTCGATGTAGCATTAGTTTCTGGCCACACCAACCACCATAGTCACAATCCCGACAATCCTGAGTCACCGAAGCTGGTGGCTGCTGTGTCTCAAAAGCATCTCTCCATTCGGCGCCACTACACTTGCTAATCTAATTTTGAAGGGAGTGGCTTCTGGCAAACTTTTGGCAGCAGTTACAGCTTTATCCTTGTTGACTATGGGTTGGTCTCCACACACCTCTCACAGCTGGATTTAGGTAATATATCCCTTTCTTCCTGGCCAGCCCATCAATTTGTGATGCCTAGTCAAGGTCTGTAGCATTTCACACCGACACTAAGGGTACTCTAGAGCACAGGGATGCCAGGTGACCACAGTATTAACCCAGGTTCATAAATATTAGAATTTCCCACAGAAGATAAAGTTCAAGAGGATCTGAGTTTCATGAATGTGGGAAGGAAGGAAGGAAGGAAGGAAGGAAAGGAGGAAGAACATATTATCTCTTATATCCTCCTAAGTTCCATCACATTGGATGGTGTCATCTTCAGGTCTCTGTAGATGTTCTTGAGTTTAGTTGGGCCATTCAGGCACAGTCACACCTGTCCTGAAGCTGCTCCAAAGTCCAACAACAATGACAACGTTGTTTGCTTCCTGTCATTGCTTGCTAGACACAAACTGCTGCCTCAGTCTCAGGTTCCTTGGTCTCTGGAGCAGGTGTTCTTGTCTTTGTCTCCGTTCATCCTCCCAGTTCTGACAACATGACGCTGACCCCACCTGTGCTTCACTGCAGGGAAGGTACCAGCAGGTGATGACCAGTGACGGGTGTTCAGATGTAATAGCTGAAATCTGTCACCTTCCCGACCAAACACCTTCTTTCTTGCTGTTACGCACCATCTAGAGGTGGACAAGATATCAAACATCAAACTGATCTGAATTGTCAGCTTAAATGTGATGAAACACACGGCCAGTGGCATTACGATGACAAGGTTTCAGTGTTCAGTTTCACACTTTGACAAGTGGCTGGAACTGGGAGTCGAGCCATTAATGCAGGGTTCGTGAATGAGTGACATACCAACTGAGTCACCCCAGAAATATATGTGTGCAAGTGTCCCTGACCTAAAATCTATGTAGGAATCACAATCAACAAAGAACAAGAATTTTCACAACATAAACCAGCCAGATTTATACATATTACTTGAAAACACACATACACTGACCTAAGGTCTATCTGATGTTTCCTTGTCATCACCCACTGGTGAATAATCTCCTTTTTTTATATATGTGTGAAGGTGAGTCATTGCCACTGGACTTCTTTCTTGTTAGTAAACCTTGTAGCTTTGTGTGTGTGACTACATTTGACTAAAGAGACTCATTGATGAATCTGAAGACTGGCTGCACACTGAGGGAGGTATAGCTGAAATGTTTGTGCCTCTCTGGCTGTAATACAGAGCTGGTTCAGCCACTATGTAGCTGTATCTCAGGAGGACAAGGTCAACAATATTCACCTCCCTGGTTTGGTAATGCATCAACTCACTAGGGAGAATTCAATAAAAACAAAGAAAGCAAATTGTTTTACAAAGTAAATCTAAAGATTTTCTCTTTGATTTCAGTTTTTGACTCAATTTGCTTCTAATTGTTTTTTTGAACATTGTCACAAGGGTGAAAGTGATTTTTAGTTCTGGATTTATTGTCTGTCTGCTGCAAATTGTGGTTTTCAATATGTGAAATTGCCTCTAGGTGAAACACAATAATTAAAAAGCCGCTCACAACAAAGGACAGAACTATGTGCCAACAACATGTTAGATTGTTGTCAAAACTGCGTTCCGCTTGTTGTCAGCTCAGCTAAATAGAAGCTGAACCAAGTTATGAAACGTTTCACCTTTCAGCTAAATTCAACAAGGTTTTTACCTTTGTCACACCCACAGCTTTTCACCTACTAGTCGTTTTGTATCAGAACAGGCTGAGTATAGCTGTGTAAACAAACTCTTCATCCAAAGATATGTGGATAAACTGGGGAAAGTAAAAATTATCCATGTTACTGAATTTTAAAAAAATGGCCTGAGTTCTCTACTCTCGGTTGGATTACTAGAGCATGTGGGTTCAGCCATAGTGGCCTGCTCAAGTGCACTTCGCTAAGTAAAAGCAACTTTCAGTTGGCTTCACACAAAAGAGATCAGTCCACCCACTTGCAGACACTTAAGCTTCTATAGCTGCACAAGCTGCAGAGAAGCAGCAAATGCAAATATGATTTAATTTGTCTGTAGTGGACTGTGGTGGGCAATGTGTGTAAAGTTTACCATTGTCACGTCAACTATCCACCTGAAAATCAGATGCTGTGAATGAAGTCCACATCAGCACAGGTCACAATGAATGTTACCTGGGTAAATAATCATTTCATCATCCAAACACAAGTGAATAAACAGAGGGAAGGTGAAATCATCATGTTGATGAATAAAAAAAACTCATCTGTAGTCTTCTGCCCTTGGTCAGTGACTTGGTCACAGTGCTGTGCTGACACTGGGACCAGGACCCTTTCAGAAACTACTGGGATGTTCTCTTTATAGCAACAAGTCCTCCAACCATATAGGTCATTTGTCCCAACTCTCTCATATGAGCAGAGTGGCTGTTTGTCGCAAGAGTGCCTTTACATCTGAAGGAAGATGTTTGTTCACCAATATGGCGGCTGGTGTAACGCTTATTTTTGCTCTAAGCTGTTAAATACTGGACAACAATTGTGCCACAAACTTGGTCGTCTTGGTTAAGTTTAGGTTTAGGAGCTAAATACACATGGTTGGTAAAATCTTTTCGATTTTAAAAATGTTTACATCCTTAACTTCACACGTGGTCAAAGATGTCATGATCGTGCCATGTTATAACATTTACATTTAGTCATTAGACAGACGCTTTTATCCAGAGAGACTTGGAAGTGAGATACAAAGCAGGCAAAAATCAGCGTAGAGGAGAAAAATTTTAAAGCGAAGCACTATCAGAAGAAGTGTGTCCGTTTCATTAGATCTAAGTGCATGAAATGCAGGAAATTTCAAAATCTTCATTTTAAGTGCATAGAAAGTTACAGAAAAGTTCTGTCTTCAGCAGTTTCTTGAATATTGGGAGTGAGGCTGCTGACCTGCAGAGTTCAGTAACTCATTCCACCATCGTGGGACCACAGAGCTGAAGAGCTTTGCAATGGATTTCTTGTTTTGTGATGGGACCGCCAGACGCCATTCGTTGGCTATAACAATAACAAAGAAAGTTGTCTTGTACTGGACTCAAACTTGTCTTTACATTTGGATTTAACCATAATTCTGACTCTGATAACCTGGCTTCTGACCTTGGACTGGACCTTGGACCCTGCCTTGTCTCTGCATTGTTCATTGGACCCTGATTGTATCTGTTCTCTCTTTAAACTGATGTTGGGTCTCCAGTTTCTCTGTGTTCACTTCCCTGCTCAGGCTCCATACTCACCTGATCTTGCCACAGCCTTCAAGGCCACCGCCACTTTGTGTACTCATCTATTTTGTCCCTTCACCTGTCTCTACAGTCCAGATGTCCACCCCCAGCCATCTGCCTTTACTCACCTGCCATACTCATAAATAAATCCTTTAAAACTTACCTGTGGTTTCTGACTGCATTTCTGGGTCCTGTAACAACAAAAACCTGTGACAACAAAGGTAACGAAGACCACGAGGCGTATATGGTCCCCTTTTCCCACACATTGTTTAGGGGTTGTCGCCACACTCATTTGAGCCTCCTGGGCACCTAATGTTAGAGATTTCTGTCTCTAACTTCTACATTAGTTTGCCACAGATTGTTCAACAACACCTGACAGCTCACTGCTCAAAAAAACAACAAACAAAAACAACACATCCTAGATCTCGATGAATGAAATCTTCCAGTTCAAAATCTTTATTCATTACATAGTGGAATGCTTTGAGAACAAAATAACATAAGAATGATCAATGGAAATTAGATCCAGACCTGGATCAGGGCATCAGTCAACTACCACCAAACCGGTCATGGTGGAGGATGGTGAAGGCAGCATAATGTTCTCCACGGCGTCTCCAGATTCTGTCAGGTCTGTCACATGTGCTCAGTGTGAACCTGCTCTCATCCGTGAACGGCACAGGACGCCAGCGGTGAATCTGCCAATCCTGGTGTTTTCTGGCAACTGCCAATCGGCCTGCACGGTGTTGGGCTGTGAGCACAGGCCTCACTTGTGGATGTCGGGCCCGCATACCACTCTCATGGAGTCTGTTTTTGACAGTTTGAGCAGAAACATGCACATTAGTGGTCTGCTGGAGGTCATATTGTAGGGCTCTGGCAGTGCTCCTCCTGTTCTTCCTTGAACGAAGGAGCAGATAGCGGTCCTGCTGCTGGGTTGTTCTCCTCCACATCTCTTGGTGTACAGGCCTGTCTCCTGGTATCTCCTCAAAGCTCTTGACACTGTGCTGGGAGTCACAGGAAACCATGCCAATGTGCACATTGATGTGCCATCCTGGATGAGCTGCACTACCTGAGCAACTTCTGTGGGTTGCAGACACCGCCTCATGCTACCTCTAGTGGTGAGGACACTGGCAAAATGCAAAAGTGACCAAAAATCATCCAGAAAGGATGAAGACAGGGAAATGGTCTGTGTCCACCACCTGCAGAACCATTTCTTTATAGGGGGTGTTTGGCTAATTGATTCACAATCAGTGTTGCTTCCTAACTGGACAGGTTGATATCCCAGAAGAGTGATGGACTTGAACTTACATTGGAATACATTGGAATGATTATTCCAATGTGTTCCCTTTATTTTTTAAACAGTGTATGTTGTGATTGCATCTTGTGTGGACGACTTTGGAGCTTGGTTATTAAAAGTCCTTTTCTGATTAATAAACATCAATGTTTATCACAACCTTTAAATACCAAACTTAGTTATCACATCTGAGGGTAATAAAGACACAGTGAAAATAAAAGAACTCACTGAAATGGTACTGATCATCAGGACAGCTTCCTTTTAACCAATGATCTGTTATAAAAGATAGTTCTGATCAGGCTGTTGTGTGTTTGAAAAGTTGACTCTTCTGAAGCTTCTTATGTAAGTTAGTTATTTTTTAACATCAGATCCACTTAAATTTGATGCGTTTCCACATTCTCCAATCAAAAACAGTGTGTTTGAGTAATAAAGTTCACGGATTGTTAACATTGGTCTGTGTCCACTGGGACTGACATACAGTAGTTGTGCAACTGACCCAATTTCATATTTTATTTATTTGCCTCACCTGAGACATAGCTACACAGTGACTGAAATAAAAGTAGTTTTATTTAAATCTTTATTAAGAATATTGTCTTAGTATATTTTAGCCATAGTTATTGAATAAATGTACTCAACCTTCACTTATTGGACTAGAATTTTTAATGATAATGTTAAATGGTGCTTTTATACACAGAAAAGACCTGTGTAGTTTCCCTTCTGTAGATGTTTAACAAGCTCAATTCAAACATTAGTCTCAATTCTGTGCAAACTGTGTGCTGGTACTCACGTTATGCAAGTGCATAACTTGCAGAAATTTGTGTGTGCTGCTGTGTGTTTATGCATAATGAATGCCAGTTTTATTCTGTGCAGTTTAATAACAGTCATTGTGAATTGTTTTGGCTGGCACGCTGGCTTTAAAGGGCCAAAAGTGAGGAAATCAGCCACACAAGTTAAGTAAGGACAACAGCCTGCAGGGTGATTTAACCACAGGAGGAAAGGTTCTGTTTTTGACCCTAACAATCAAGCTTAAAAAACCTGATTATTAAAGTCCTAAAGTTATATATTTATTTTCATTGCCCAAATCCAGGAGTGCAAAGCTGGAAGACACTAGTGCTGAACTGACTATCAGTTTGTAACATTTTAGATTTTAATAAATAATTTAAATAAACTTCAAATAATTTAAACCAATCTGAAACTAATTGTATATACAATATTTTACCAAAACAGAGTGTGTTGTTCATTTATAGTGGCCATATTGGAGTTACATAATGTGACATCCACAGTCAACATTTATATTGACTTGTTGCCTGTTGTCTTCGATTAGAGCAGAATATTCACTGTGCAGCTTGCATGGCAGCATGATAACACATTCAACACAATAAAACAAACTAGCACAGATCTAGCAACTCTAGCAACATTTGGGGTAGTTTGCATTAGTTTGTTTGGTTTGATAAGATAAGACTTTAATAATTTTACTTGTTACAGCAACATAAGAGGGAGGTAAAATAAAGAGCAATGAAAATGTAGTTGTTCAAATTTGAATGAGATGGTGCACACATCTTGTACAGTCTTATGGCAGCGGGAACAAAAGACCACCTAAAGCGCTCCGTCTTGCTTTTTGTTGGAATTGGTCTGAGGCTGAATGAGCTTCCCATGTGCTATTCATCATATGGTGTCTCATGCTGACTAGAAAGACAAACAGCAGTCTCCAAGCTGAACTCAGACCAGGAGATAAACTTCTGAAATTTGGTTTCTAAAGATCTTCCCACTCTTATTTGTCCAAACTTGGACAAATAAGATTCATTTGTGAGCACATTTACACAAGGAAACATTTTTAACCATGAGTTTTATCAAGAGTAAACAGAAAAAACAATATACCAGGACTTATCTTCAAATATCTCAAGAATCACAGCAATAATATACAAATATAACATGAAGGTATTTCAAATCTGCTTCCACTTATCCTAGTTTTAAAGTGTTAGACTAAGGGTACCTGACACCCACAGACTTTGGTTCGTTTGAATTGAACTCCAGTTCGTTTTCCCTTCTGGTGCATTTTTGGTGTAAACATAGTAATCACACTTAATTGCTTGATATGTCTTGTGTTGTCATGATATGCGCCTTCAGTGACTCCAGTGCATCAATATGTTGTTTTCCAGCCGTAACTGCTTCATTTTCAACCTGCGTAGGTATCCTGTGGCAGACGCATCTGACCAATAAGTGAAGAGAACGTTCTCGCATAGTTTGAAGTGACGCATTTTGATACATTCGGAATTTTCTCTGCGTAAAAAGAAACTGAACCAAGTTTACAAACTCATCGATTGATTCTGACCAAAGCAAACGTGATCACACGCACTAAGGTGTAAAACACCCTAAGTTTCCAAAAGCTGGTATATGAACAGTGTCTCAGACCTTTTAGAACAAAACAACAAAAAAACAAAATTTAGTTTAATTCATACCCATCCTGCTGATCTATTTTCTAAAATTTCATATTTCTAAAATTGTTTTCCCAATATTCTTGTCTATTCTTAAAACCTTTTTTTTTCCATTTATATTGCCGTTGAATTTAGGCATAACAAACTTGAACCATGAGCCTGAAAATATGGTTAATGATATGAGTGACATTTGGTGTTTTGTGGTAAAAGTGGTAACCCTTGCAACATCAGCATCAGCAACTCTGTTACCTTCAATCCCTGTCTGGTCCAATTGATGAATGAGGACAGCCTACCTACAAAAAGAAGTATACTCAAGTATATTATTGGTATATGCCTTTCAAAATAAAAATGTAAAAATATTTTTAGTTTTTTTTCTTTTCAAATGTACTGTATTTAAGTATACTTGCTGTAAACTGACAAGTACATAAAAAAGTATACTTGGCAGTATACTTGTAGTAATACTTAAGTATTAAGTATCAAGTATTTTGAAATACCCAGCATATATTTCAGTAGTTTAACTTTATAAACAAAGTTGTAAATTATTAATTTGTCACAAATTGTTGTGTGACATGATGTTTTACCTTTAAACAGACTCAGTATGGTCGGTAACTAATAGTTGAGTTATAAACTTCTAACCATCAGTCAGAGGAAGTTTTACTGCTACAACTACAGACTGATAACTGACACAGCTGAGCTTCAGTTCATCAACATGGAGGAGTCACACTGCATAGAAACTATAAAAATAATAATTCAGAAGTGACTTCATTCAACTGAGAAGAAATATTTTGATAATCTAGAAAGTATACTAAAAAGTAAACTAACAGTAAATATATAGGTGTAATTGTAGTATACTTCAAGTATACTTTTATAAACTAAAAAGTGGACCAATAGGCCCAAGACAAAATAAAATAGTATACTTGCAAGTATACTAGAAGTACACTTACTATGCTTGAAGTATACTTAATAAAAATGCACTCTAATTATACTCCTTATTTGTGAGGGGAGTGAGAAACAATAAAACATATTTCTCAGTTTGAATCACATGCTGAAGCAAGTCAGGGCAGGTGGAGAGACAGCGAAGGTGAAACTAACTTTTAAATTCCCCATCGTCCTGATGATTCAGTTCAACATTTACTGGCAAACAAGATCTAAAGCTGTGACGCAAGAGTCACCACATCCTGTAAACATAACCTTCTGGTGTCAAGACCAAGACCTGCCAACTAATGTGCACATTATCTGATCGTAGACAAAATGAAAATGCAATTATTCTAAACTCAGTTCAGTTAAACAGAATTAAAGCAGTCTTTAATTTGATAAAGATACATTTAGCCAATGTGTCTTCATACTTCATCAATACAACAATTGCACCTTATCATGTGGATGCTCATAACAGAAAGTGTGTTTACATGTATTTATATTGAATTTAAAGATGATTTTGGTTTGGCTGAGGTTCTGTGATATATTAACATATTCCAGGTCAGTCAAACACAGCTTCACACCTGGCATCAATCAGTGGCGTCACCAGCAATCCACCCAGGTGCACCCAGGTGTGTCACAGCACATGAAAACCAGCCACACTCCATGAACACAACATCAAAAACATATGAAAAGATATTATTATTCATTCACTATACCGCTTAGTCGACGTAGGGGTCACAGGTGTGCTGGAGCCTATCCCAGCCGTCATACGGGCGAGAGGAGGGGTACACCTTGGACAGGTCGCCAGTCTATCGCAGGGCCACATGCAAACAAACAACCATTCACACTCTCACCTACGGGCAATTTAGAGTCACCAGTTAACCTGACTGCATGTCTTTGGACTGTGGGAGGAAGCCAGAGTGCCCGGAGAGAACCCCCGCAAACATGTAAACTCCACCCTGGCAGACCCCGGGAATCAAACCCAGGACCTTCTTACTGTGAGGCAACAGTGCTAGCCACTGCACCGCCCTATTGTTATTAAATTATTTTAAAAATAAATAAATAAAACTTAGTCCTCACTAAAACATGTGGAGGGAAAAAAGACAGATGGAAGGTGTTGGTCCTAAACAGTTTGCACCATTAGAACATTGTTTTGTTATGCTGCTATATCAGCACAGTGTTTTCATGTGTTCTCATTGACCTATCAGTGACCAGTCACTGATTATGTATTGATATCAGCTGTGACATGTGAGTGCATAAGAGGCTGGTATTTGACCCTGAAGCAGATTAGTTGTGATTGAAACATTGCTCACATAAAATAATAGGTTGTGTAACCTTAGCGTGCACATACAATAGATGTTAGTGTGCAATTACTCAGGCTGAAAATCACTTCCCATCAGAGCGCTGCACTGATAATGTTGTAACGGTTAAGTGGCACTCCCACACTGAAGGTTAAGGTACTTCTGGCGTCACTGTAAGCAGATTCCCACAGGAGAAGATGACCCAGATAAGAAAAAATATTTAGATTTATTGTGAAACCGTAAATCACAAATCTCCATCAGTGAACTCTGGACAGCAAACGATTATCAGCTGAGGAGGGAGCGTAACAGTAACCACCCAGGTTTGCATGTCACACCCTCTCTACTCTCTCTTTCCTCTCACTGTCACACTATCAAATAAAGGCTAAAATGCCAAAACTAGTCTTAAAACATTTATTTTTCTACCACACACACTGATCTTTCCATGAGTAACAGGCAGGCTGCTGTCCTCAGCTCACCTCTCCTCACTTTTGGCCCCACACAGCAGGTGACTCTGCCAATGTTGACCCTGAATGACTGTTTGTAACCTGCAGAGAATAAAACCAGCATTCAGACACGCAGATATACAGTAAATATAAATTATCCACTTAGATAATGGGCACTCATGCACAAAACCACACAGTATGCATGAAATTGAGACTGATATTACTATTGACGGGACAAAAGACCATTTATAGTTTGGAAAAATAATTTTTATATTTAAAAGTATAACTTTGTGCTGAAACTCTTTTTAAACAAACTAAACAAAAAGTTTGATAAATAAATTGATGACAGTTGAAGCCGTATGAAGCTGACGATGTTATTGCAGCTGTAAAAGTGAGAGCTGTTGCACAAACAACTGTTTTGTCACCGTTTTCTCAGCACAACAACTGTTTCAGTCTCCTCACATCAGTTTCTCTTTTAGTCGAGCTGAGAGATTCAGGACAATATTATATTGGACACCAGTAAATGCTCAGAGCCACAGAAGTAAACCAGCTACACTGTGACTTCTTCTTGCTTTATCAGGACAATGTTTTTAAACAATTTTTCAAGTTAAAATTTATGACTAATGTGGGTAAAAGCTTTAAAAAGATTCACACTAACAATGTCCACTGTGCTCTGATTATAAAACCCCATGTATAACCCCATTATGCATTTGGTGCATCAAAGAACAAATATCTAAAATTAGATGCCTGGAATTATTAGGAGTAGAATATTAAACATGAGCTGATTGTCCTTTAAGACAAATTCCTTCTCCTTCTTAACTCTCAAACTCTCCATCCACAAGTGGGTGTCCTGTATCTCTACTATGTCCATCTGACACCAGAGGGAAGTCACCCGACTCACCTCCTGCATGTAAACAACATCATCCACATGCCAAATATCCAGAAATAAACATCACCATTCCTGCAGTCGTGTTCAGACCCAGTAGGTGTGATGGGAAAAGGAGCGAGCATGCACGCAGAATTAAGGCTTTCATTAAATGTTGACATAAATCGTCTGAGACATGGACGTTCAGAATATTTGCGTGTGTCATCCAAGTTTGCACAACACACACAAGGTGTGTAAATAAGGCCACACCTGCAAGAATCATCTGTAAATTGTGCCACAACTGGCACAAGATCGAGAAAAGTGAGAAAAGCTTCTCATCATTCAGAGAAGCCTCTTTATGTCTCTTTGTGTGTTTAATGTATCATGGATAGGCCAAGTATGTTGAAATAAACAGAACCAGTCGTGCAGCTGTGTCCAGTCGTGCAGCTGTGTCCAGTGTGCACAATATCACATGTAACAAAATGTTCATTAGTTCTTAAGACACAGCCTGTGGACACCATCAGAGCCTTGTCCAGTGATGAGGGACAATGTTGTTCATATGCAAACCAACTTTGTTTTCCAATCATTCAGGTGGAGGCAACATTTGAACATCGTCTACTTTACTAAAGAACTGTTAGAACATCATGCTGAAATAAAATCCCTATCTATTCCCTCATTACTGAAAAGCAGTACATTGTTTAACATGCAACACATAGCGAAATGATGTTGTGTAATAATAATTAAACTGTCACCGAGCGTTCTGCTCTGGAATGATCAGCTGGGACAAAGGTACAGCAACTGGAATCAGACTTGTAACATAATAATTTGCAGTAAATCAAACTTCCAAGCTCAGTGACCTCATACTCAAAGGACAAATGTCTTCCTCTGTGCTTTAGCTGTGCAGTCTAAAGGAACCCAGACCAAATGACACTGCGAGCAGCAGATCACATTCTGTAATTGGTGTATATTTACAGGGTCAGTCAGTGCTCTGATCAAACAGAGACTTGGTGTTCCTCCATATCGACTCTATCAATGTGCTGCTTCCTTTTTCCCTCTAACTGATATCAAAGAGAACAAAGTGTTTTAAATAGCAGATCTTTGCTATTTTCAACTGTTGACACACTGCAGACTTGCAGCTATAGTGTATTAAACGAACAGGGGTTTAAACTTGCATCACTTCCCTTGACCATTGAAAACACTGCGCTCACTTTTTGATTTAATCTCATTCATATTTTATGTTCAAAAACCTTTAAATGAATAAAACTATAAACAAAACCCAAGTGTCTTTATGTAAAAATAATAATATATGTAAAAATCAATTTCTAGACCCATGTAGTCAAATACAGTCCTGTTGTACCTCAGGTCTATTTAATTAAACCAAACAGGGCACATCTCCCACACTTGCATGTCACAGACACAATACCCAGTTTAGATATCATGTCCTTCAGTTAAACCAGACTGCATGTTTGCATTCAGCACGTATGCATACATACATTATTTATAGGACATATAGACGTGGACATTCCTTGTACAAGTCATGTGTCTGACAGTCGAGACTTGACCTGTTGACCCCAACCTTTAACAGACAACAGACACATGCTGGCAGCTAAAATAATCCTCTGTTTCCACACACACCTACAGCATCAGCATATGGTATCTCATTACTGTAACAGACTATACCCATGTTCTTACGGTTTAACTCATCCAGTCATGTTTAGTTTACATCAGTTTTAGTGTGAGTTAAGGTGTCAGGATTCTTTCCTGATAACAGACTAAACAAAAAAGCTCCAATGTGGTAGAAGGTAATTGGCACCTAAACCTAATAACTGGTTATTAGCGTTGTAATAAGTGTCAATGAGTCTTTCACATAACTGTGAAGGAATTTTGTCCCACTCTTCCTGCAGAGTTGTTGTTTTAATTATCAGCCTGTTTAAGGTCATGACACAGCATCTCAATCAGATTTAAGTTCAGGCTTTGATTGGGCCATTCCAAAATCTTAATTTTGGGTTTTTTGAGCAATTCAGATGTGGATTTACTGGTGTGTCTCAACTCATTGTTGCATAACCCAAGTGCGCTTGACTGATGGCCTGACATTGTCCTGACATTTCTGGTCAATTATGACAAGTCGTCCAAGTTCTGAAGCTGCAAAGCAGCCCTCAGACCATCACACCACCACCACTATGTTTGACTGTTGATGTGATGTTCTTGTTCTGAGATGCTGTTAGTTTACACCAGTAACACCTTCCAAAGGTCTTGGTGATAATCACCTTGAAACTCTCCATGATGCCATTTTAGCTCAGTCTCTTTCTTACTGTTGAATCATGATCACTGACCTTAACTGAGGCAGTGACGCCTGCAGTTCTACATGTTGTTCTGGTTCTTTTCTGACTCCTGAATGAGTCATTATGCTCTTTGAGTAATGTTGGTAGGTCGGCCACTGCTGGGAAGGTTCACCATTGTTCCTAGTTTTCTCTATTATTATTGTAGATAATGTCTCTCACTGTGGTTCACTGGAGTCTCAAAGCCTTAGAAATGTTTTTGGAACCTTTTTCTGACTGATACATGTCAATTAGTTTGTTTCTCTGTTTTTGAATTTCTTTAGATCGCAGCATGATGTGTTGCTTTTTGAGAGCTTTTAGCTTCACTTTGTCAGACAGCTTATATTTATGTGATTTCTTGATTCAACAGATCTGACAGTGATCAGGTCTGGGCGTGGCAAATGGAATTTAGCTTTTCCAAAATAAATGGACTCCCAGTCTTCCCAATTCCTGGCAACATTTCAAAGTGTCCCTGGACTGTTCCCCAGACCCTTGGTGCCTCAAAGGGGCAGCCTGTCCACGAAGAATTTTCCCAAGGGGATTAATAAAGTATCAATTATTAAAAATGTTTTTTTTAAAAAATCAGGAAGGGGGCAAATACTTCTTAGTTTAAGTCATTCAGGTACATCGTCTTTAATATTTTGTTGTGTGACTTTAATGTTGCTTTATGCTTATCTGAATCCTTCATGGTTGCAGTTTTACTGAATGTTTTTATATTTTCACCAGTTCACCAGCAGCTGATACACATTAGACCAGTCTTTAAAACCGTTCAAAAGCATAACCTCAATTTTACAGAACTGTATGTCGTACGTTTTATCATGTGCATTTACGTTTTATCTCCTTAAAGGTCATATTGCACATAATTTCAGGTTCAGATTTTGTTCTGGGGCTTTATTAAAATGGTTTTGGTTGATTAATGTTGTTAATGTAATTAACTTTATTTTTTTATGGGCTTTATTTACATGTACGACAGGTTCTGACCTTCTGTTTGATCGCTTTAACTCCTACAGCTTTACTGTTTGGCCAAACTATGGCCGAACCGCACACCATCACATTCTTCCACCGGCTCCAGAGGCTAAACAGATCTGCTTCCGGACTGATGACTGAGGTATTACTATCAGGAAAAAGGTCTTAGGAACCCTCTGAGAAAGCCTCACAACAGCATCGACAAAGCAGAGAGATGCTAGACTTTGATTTTTACGTTAGAACTATGGCACTGTTTAGTTTAGTTTCAGTTTCACAAGAAGAACTTGCACAACAGCTCCAAAATGAAACAGTAAAGACTCAATTCAGCTGGATCCGTGTTTACTTCAGTGTGATGCCACGTTATTGTTCACTTCATGGTCGAGGTCAGTTCACATTGAAGAAAACCTGAATTGAGCATTAAGACCTGCAGTCTGAACAGAGGCTTACATGAGCTTCAGGTTTTCAAGCTATGAAGCTTGAAGCTATGAAATATCTTCCTTCCTATAGCAACTGAACTAAACTGGTTCCTGAACAGACTATTGTGAGATGAGTAAAGTGGAATCATTCCCATCACTGCCCAGGTAATCGGTATGTGGTATGTGGGAGTGTAGAAGTATTTCTCTGTTGTGTAACTATGATTCAAACTGAATGTCTGGAATAACAGGCTAAATCTCGTCCTACTTAAATGATAGTAATCAGTTCAGTAGGGCAGGTTTGTTGTGATGATCAAAACGAATCAGTACTGGGATGTTGTGTCTCTGGAATGCTGGTGCCTGTGGTAACAGAGACCTTGGGAAAAGCAGAGGGGATTTATTGTATTATCTAATCTAAATATATATTTTTTGTTTGTTTGTTTGTTTTTTGTTCTACTGTAAATTGGAGTGAAAAAAAGGAGACTCCCCAAACAAACAGCCCGTCCAGACTTGGTTCCACATTCTGTAAAAACATGTCTGATGAGGAAGCGCCATGGCGGCCATGTCACAACCTGTCCAAGGTTGTGTTGTCCAGAAAGAACTGGTCCTGGCAGTGGTGTGTAGTCAATCACTGTTTTCGTTAAGGTTACAAAATCATGACTGACAGGGTTTAATCCTCATTTGGCACCGGGACTGATGATGGTATCAAAACACACTGTGGGAACTGTGCTTACAGACAGTGATGGTGTTTTCACTGTGTCACAACAGGAACCTTCATTTTAAGATGTGATGATGAGGTGTGGTATGCACTTACTCAAACTAGGTGGTTTAAGCAGCACCACAAAAACAGATTAAAATATTTAGCTTTCAAAAATGTTACAAAATGTTTGTATTAATGACAATTATTTTTGTGAGAAACACAACATAAAAAACAAAATAAAAATAAAATAAAAAATAGAACTTTTTTTCTGTGTAGTCTCTCTGTGGTCTTTGTCTTGTCCTGCATGATCCAAGTCAACAGCTCAGCAGCTAAATGCAGGTAGAGATTGTGTCACTCCTTGTTTTGATAACTATACTTATAACTAAAATTGATAACTTCTTTTTATTACAATAAATACATACATTTGCAATATTTGACTGTGCATCATGTGGTTTCCTTCTAAATACTGAGAGGTCTTAATAAACTGTAACACTGGCATAACTTCAAAACCCAACCTTTTTAACTCAGAGCTTCTCTCTGAAGTTTGGAGTAACTGTGTTAATCTGAGGTTCACTAGGTTTTGCTATCGGTGCTTAGTGACACGCTCACTGAGAGCTAAACCAACTATTTATTAATCAGAGAAAATAAAAGTCTTGTTTTAATACGTACTGTGCAGATTCTGAAACACCAGCTGACCTTACGTCCCACCTCTCTCCCTCTGTTTACAGCGCTGTATTCATGGTCAGCTGAGGACATGGCTGGCTTTGCACTCTGGACGTCCTGAACTGGCTGAGGTTCATCTTCTGTTCCCAGCTCTTTCAGTCAGTATCTCTCAACAAATATTTATCCCATGCCTCATCTCGCCACCTTTTTATTCTCACACATTCTTTTTACTTTTTGTCTAACTTTCTTACTTTATTTTTTACCTTCATATTTATGTTATGGTTACACTATGAGAGTACACAGTATGGCCCCTTGTCTTTATGCCACTTCCTGCTTTGGCACAGCTTCCGTCTGTCTCACAGCCACTTATTTGACCCGTCTGGACTCAGGTATCCATGAATGGAGTGGTGAATTCCATTTACAAATTACATATTTGAACATGAACACATAACATTTAGGATATTTACTAAAACAAGGTCATAACAATTCTGTGGGCAAAACACCTGAATTTTCATTGTTAATCAATTAATTTTCAAGTTAATGAACCATGTGTCTTTTTGTTTCGTCTACATGTATTAAACCATCCATCCATTATCTTTTTCCTACTAAGAGTTGCGGGATGTTAAAAAAAAAACAATGCATATTTTTGTCATTTAACACATTGTCAATTGACTCTTTGTATATCTCATATCGATGAAAGTACTAAATTCTTGAGTCTTGAAAATTGCTTTGGTAAGAGATATACTACACGGGAAACTTTATCTAAGTATATGTTTGTGTTATTTTTTTTTTAATCATCCAGCCTCCTAACACTAGTAAACTTTCTTTTATTTCTCCTTTGCCTCCTCCTTCCCCACAATAACAGCAGCCATCCATAAGACTGTACCTGCTCTTCAAACGTATTAAATACAGACACAATCGCAGCCACCACAGATCATTCACTGCTGATAAATCATGTGCCATGTGTATTTGCATTTTCTAACCCATGTGTTTTGCTCATTTAGGGAAAAATTCCCCACTTTACATATTTATAAAGGCAGTGGTGCAAAATCCACATAGTGCACTATGTTGCTCATATGAAAGACGTGGTAATAAGTGCTAACTCTCAGTAGATCAGCTTGTGCCTTTTTTTTGCAAGTGCTATCAAGTTTGCATGTGATTTTAGTAAATCACCTCTAGTAAATCAGGCCATAGCTCAGTGTGTACACATGGAGGTGTTAATGTAGCGATGGGCAGGGGTCAGCTGGAGAATGATAGTAAAGATAAGCAGTGAAACAATAATAATGAAGAAGTTCAGTTTGATTGATTGATAGATTGATTGATCTTATTTTGAAGCAGTGCTGACAGTTTCCTTCACAGCTGCATGCAATGTGTAGCTTCCTGTTCCATGTTGCCCTGGACTGATCCATCAGCACCGTGTTCTGTGACTTTCAGCGCCGTTAAATCAAGTCGGTCCCATTCTGCACCTGCTGTGCTCGGCAAACAGAAACCTGAATCACCTACAGTACAACAATTACACAAGGCAGCGCTCTGCATAGGAAAAAGTAATGATGGACAGCTACCAGATCACACAGAGCATCAGAACGTGATGTAATAACAAAATAAAAACAATAAAAACAGAAACACAATGGAAATGTGTTTAAAACTAAAGCTTCAGTTAGACAGGAGCCTTGATTAGTGAGTTAACTGCTCACCACAGGACCGTCCGTATGACATTGACATAGTTTCAGCACAAAGTCAAAGGGATATGTGAGTCCCCACTTCCTCCTGTTATATGGCTCATTTGGAATTTAACCTTTAACCTCTTGGATTTTTCTTTCTGCTCCAAATACATCAGTGTTTATTTTCCATGAGATGAATGATGGAAGCTTCAGTGACACTCTCACTGCCTCTGTACGTGCTTTTCTTTGTCAAATTAAATTAGTCTGTGTGTTACTCTGCATCTGTGCTTGTATGGACTTTCTGCATTTATGTGCTGAGGTGAGTAACAGTTGTTGTCTTGTTGTGTAATTTCTGGTTTCAAGAGGCCTTGGTTTGTCAATTCTGTGCTGTTCATACTCACACAGAGAGGAAACCCCACAGTGTTGCCCTTCCTGCATCTGCATTAGTTCTGATGAATTTTTAGCATTCTTTCCAGTTTTATTTCCAGGAGTCGTTTAATTAACTCCTGTCATTTTGTCCATTATACTTTGATATCAGTGAAGAAATACTTCAGAAATACTACTGTAGTGACTTATTTTAACCTTTGGTAAAACCCTCACACACAAAGCTCCCAGACACTGGACAGTAAACCATGAGCAGTAGCTGGACATCCTCATTAGCACCCAAAGAAGTCTATTAATGAGCCATTGTCTGCTTCTCCCATGAGTCCCCTGGATAAACAGTTAATGTGAACGTGTTGAGGGATGCTGATATATATAAAACTGTGATCTCAGGCTGAACATGAAGCTCTAAATGGAAAATGATGGCTTTGTTGACACACAGGCTGAATTTGAACAAGGTCTAGTTGAGGTCAGGCTCTGAAAGACCCTTCAGTTCTACGTCTCTCTCTCTCTCTCTCTCTCTCTCTCTCTCTCTCTCTCTCTCATTATATTTCCTGACCCATTTCTCTGCTCTAGCCACTCCTCCTCTGTTTCTGTCATCCTTTATCACTCTCCTGTTAACCTCCTCCCACTTTCTCCTGCCCCCTCCTTCCCTTTCTTCAGCTAGTCATGCTCTCACAGCATGGACCAGGCGTGACGGCGCTACCAGGGCATCACATTACAGCTGCGCATTGATGTAGGAAACCACATCAGCAGCCTCAACTCTACAGGAATAGCTGCTGACTAGAGCTCACATGTAGGGACGGCGAAATGCTGTCTACACATGAGATCGCACAGTTTAGCTGTGTCTGTGTCTGTCTAAATGCAGAATAAGGAAAATGATACATGTGTATGTTATCGTATATTCTGCATAAGAAGCCGAGTTTAAAAAAACAGTACTGGGTTCATGGAGACTTGAGTCAGACTGTATCAGATAATAAAGTCTGGTATAAAATATTTTGACTTAACTAAAATTGTGAAATTAACATGATTTTTGTTGTCATCTGTTATTTTAGATCATCTAAAAAAATGAAAAACATTTTGAATGCCTTTTATAGTCAAGTAAAAGCTGCTCTGAGATACAGACTTAACTCACTTTGATACTTAGCTCTTAAAGTTTAAAGTTAAATGGAAGTATTTTCCTTCTGGAGTAACTTCACTCTCTTATCAGTCACGCCTGTACCTGCACCTGAGGACTGTGTAGGGAAAAGGTTGTGTCCATTGTCAGCAGCTGCTCTTTGGCCTCTTAAAGTGGCTTTTATCATCAGGAATAAGTTGACCTACAACAGATAAGACTGAGAAGACTAAGATTAGTTGAGCTATATATAATGTATAGAAGCCCTTATGCTGGGACATTGTCTTTATGTCAGTGTCTCCACCAGCTGTGCCGTGTCACCTTGCCATCAGGCTCTTTAGCTGTTATCATATCTTCAGTCATGTTGTGACCCAAAATAGTGCAAGACTAAGAGGCTGCAGCTCATTCTAACAAGCACTCAGTTACATGTTAAGCAGGCATAATGCTTAGCATTGCATGCTAGCCTTTGCTAATAGGTTAAATGGCATGACTAATATGATGCATGGAATTCAGAGGGATGTCTAGGAGGGTATTTTGAGGATCTTCATACAATTTTTACAAAACTCTTTAAATTGAGTTTTAGTGAAAGTTCAATAAGGAAGATCTTTCACTGTCTGTTGGGATTCCCCGCTAAAGCTACTTCGTCATTTCTGCTTTCCCATGCTCTCAAAAATCATTTCATTCAATTTGTCGTCGCCATCTGTAGCCAATAAACGGTGTGAACACGTCACAGAGTTTTCAGAGCACATGTGCATAACAAATGCTGACACCTCTCTACTATAAGCTGAGGGAGCAGCTGAATGAAAGGGAAGAATCATTGCACACACAATGGTGCCTCGTTTTTAAACCAAGTCCACATAATGACCAACCAAAACTGAAACCAACAAAGTGTCCTGCAGTCGTCTAAATGTGTCACGTTTCATTCGGTATTTCCTTAATTCAGTCTGTTTGCACTGTGAAATGAAGCGATGTTCTACAAGCATTTCTCTCAGCTCTGTGAGCTCCCCCAACTCCAACCAAAAAACAACACGTTGAGAAGCAATCTCCTTTGTCTCTAAACGGTTGAAATCTATGAGCCATGCATCCAAAATAAGGTAGAGAAGAAGTCAGATTACTTCTGTGCTGTATGTATACACTGATTCCCAGTAACCAGCTTTCTTGACAGTCCGTAAACTCGTTCCCAAGAAACCTGGTTTGTGTGAGTAACCTGCATATAAAAATAGTCAGTGTTAGTTTGTTCTTTAACAGTCAAGTGCTTGCAGATCCACCCTTTTAAAAAGAAAATATACTGAAGGTTTATTTTTTCAAGTACACTTAAGTCAAGTTCAAGCATATTTCACAAGCTACGGTGTGTGCACAATTATTAAGTGAGTATTTTGACGATAACCAACTCCAAGCTGTATAAACTTAAATGCTTATTGGATTAATGCATATCAGGTGATGTGTATTTGATTAATGAGGGAGGGTGTGGCCTAAAGAGAGAACACTCTATATCAAGGTGTGCATAATTATTAGGCGGCTTCTTTTCCTCAGGCAAAATGGGCCAAAAAAAGGTTATACTGCCTCTAGAAAAGTCAAAAATTGTTATAAGTCTTTCAGAGGGATGCAGTACTCTTGAAATTGCTAAGCCATCGGGGCTGATCACAGAACCTTAAAACATTTTTCATTGCAAATAGTCAACAGAGTTGCAAGAAACATATTGAGAAAAAAGATGCAAATTAACACAAAGATTTGAGAAGAATCAAACATGAAGCTACCAGGAACCAGTTGGACTGTCATATTCCATAACTGCAACCCAGAGTGCCCAGAAGTAAGGAAGCCTGAAACCAGACCACTACTAAACTAAACTCTTGACGGAGCAGATCGATGGGCCCATGGCAGGATACCGGTCACAGAGCTCCACTTCAACTCAGACGCCAGCAAGGTGGAGGTGGCGTACTGGTATTACTAAAGATGAGCTGGCTGGACCTTTTCAAAGTACTCCACTGCGAGACTAGCCAGTAAAGGCCTTAAAGATGAAAGAATAATGACATGGTCCCCTTCATCACCTTCTTCCCGCCGCTTCTTAAACTGGAGATTTACAGTGAAGGAAAAAAGGGTGTCCAGGAGCTTGTGGTTGCTGCTGCACAAAAAGTTGATCGTTAACAGATGAACAAACTGACAGACTCCATTGATGGAAGGCTTATAACTGGTATTGAAAAGAAGAGTGGATATACTGGTCACTGATTTCTTTTTTTATGTCAGAAATGTTCCTTTGTGAATTTTGAGTTTTTGTTTATTGTTCTTACTTTATTGTTCTCACTTTAAAAAACATTTTTAATTTAGTTGCACAACAATTCTGCACACTATTAGTTGCCCAATAATTGTGCACACATTTTCCTAAGAAAACCAAACCTCACTTTTACTTCCTTGAACGGTCCGGTTTGAGAATTGAGACTTTTTGGATTGACTGAGATTTGTTGACTGTGATTGACTGTATTTGTTCAATAATAAAAATAATTAAAAGTACAACTTGTCTAATAATTGTGTCAATCACAATTATTACTAGTTTTATTATTATTACCAGTAAG